>MJUU01056114.1:65110-79104 GCA_002080025.1 Modiolus philippinarum
TTTTTGAAATAAAAAATAAAAAATGCAAAAATTTTGAAAATTTAACAGAAAAAGGGCTATAACTCCGACATGGGTTTTCAGATTTTCTACAAAATTGCACAGTGGGTAGATCTCATCATGCTGATCATTTTTAATGCGTGTCAGATTTTTGATATCTGTAATGGTTTTCGAGTTATTAGCAAAAAACTGCAATTTACCCCTATGTTCTATTGCGGCCATGTTGTTTGACCAGCCGACTAATCGAACATAATTTTGAGAAGCCATACCCTGGTGATGATTCAAGTCAAGTTTGGTTACATTTGGACCAGCGGTTTCAGAGGAGAAGATTTTTTAAATTGTTGACGGACAGACAGACAGACAGACAGACGATGGACGACGGACGCATAGTGATGGCAAAAGCTCACATGGCCTTTTAGGCCAGGTGAGCTAAAAATGGCATTCAACGAACAATTTTTAACATCGGTTTTAAGTCGCAACATCAGTATCTATTTGGAAACCAAATTTCATTGAAATCGGAAAATGTTGAATTTTCCCCGCCTTTTTTTTGGTGGCCATTTTGAAAACTGCGGTCAAAGAACGATTTTCAACACCACTTTTGAAGTCAGCACAGCATTGCAAACATTTTATCAATTACACTTAACCTTCATCTTCTATAGTTTTGGAAATAAAAGATGAAAAATGTGAAAATTTTGAAAATTCTGTGTAAAAAGGGAAATAACTCCTACAAGGGTTTTTGGATTTTCTCCAAAATTTCAGGGTGGGTAGATCTTGATATGCTGAACATTTTTTGCAATTTAGAGTTGACCTCTATCTGCTATAGTTTCTTTGATAAAAAATAAAAATATTAAAATTTTGAAAAAATTCCGGAAAAAGGGCAATTATTCCAAAACTGGTAATCAGATTTTCTGCAAAATTGCAGGGCAGGTAGATCTTGCCATGCTGATCACATCTACTCTTGTCAGATTTTTGATATCTGTAACGGTTTTTCGAGTTATTTGCCAAAAACAGCAATTTACCCCTATGTGCTATTTTTAGTAACGGCAGCCATGTTGTTTGGGCTTTGGACTAATAGAACACAATTTTAAATCTAGATACCCTGGTAATGATTTAGACCAAGTTTGGTTAAAATTGGCCTAGTGGTTTCAGAGGAGAAGATTTTTGAAAAAGTTTACGACAGACGGACAGACGGACGCCAAGTGATGGCAATAGCTCACATGGCTTTTTAGGCCAGACGGGCTAAAAAGGCACAAAGATGGTAAACAGGAAGTAGTGATCCAATTTGGCCAAAAAGGGGAGGTGCAATATTGATCTGAACAGCAAAAATTAAAAATTAAAATAAAAGTCCAAATAGAAAAGATAAACTATAAATAGGTAATATTTACATCATAGAGCATGTAAAGGCAGAAAAAATTGGTCTAAATCAAAGGCTACAGTGCATTTATCTACAGCAAATTTGTTGTGCCTAGCTCATCCATTCATGGAATTTAGCTAAAATTGTTAACATTTTCTAAGACAAAGAGAAGTAACTCTAACTTGTTTTGATTTTTTTTTCACATTATAATAGCAAATTTTTTCCAATGATTGTTGTTATCGAACTTTGGAGCAAACTATTTCTAATTCAAATTGTCCCTAAAAATTTCACATCCTGAAAAAAATAATGAAAGAAACAATTGCACAAACTTACTATCAAACACCAAATGCTGAACTACTTACAGAACCATAAGGGAAATAACTCTAACACCCTTAGATTTTGATTGAACCAGTAATGCAAATCTACACATCAGCTTCTGCTCTGCAGAATTTAATATGATAATGATACTATACCTTATCAATCAGAGTATTTCTATTTACATTTACATTCTGGGGATGTCTAAAACATTATGTCAGAATTTGCCCTAGGATACCTCTAACTTATCTACTGAAAAAACATTTCTTCCCCATATCTAAATTAAAATATCTCAATACAACTTTACAGTTCTTATCAATTTTTGGCCAAAAGAAAAACAGACAGGTGCACAGTAAAAACTAAAGTGTCTATCAACTTTATCTATGTAAATTTCTAACAAAGTTGTTTTATTGTGCATTGGCACAGGGGTGGCTTTGGTATTGTTTTATTTTCATGGCTTGATAAGTGATTAAATGCAAACCTTTATCATATGCAAGTAGATCATGTAGATTGTCTCTACCATTATGATATTCACTTGTATTTCTAACAATGTGCAGTTGTGTACACAGGGTATATAAGAAAGGGTCTCTACTGTCTTTGTATTTGTATACACATGAAATTTCAGGAAGTGTCCCTGCTGTACTTGGATGGTACATATATCTGAGAGGAATGTGCACACAAACTATTGAGTGTCTCTACTACATATTTTAAATTCACTTGTAGTTGATGTCTCATATACTTCATGAGAAGTTATGTATACAAACTAAGGCATATCAGTGTCTTTCTGTACTTGTATCTACTGTCCTTGTATGGTATCCTAGAAAGTGTCTCTACTGAAATCTAGTTCACTAGTACTTTTGAATATCTCATGAAGTGTCTCTACTGTTATTAAGTTCACTTGTACTTTATTAGTACATTTGTATCTCAGAAAGTGTCTTGATTGTTATTATATTCACTTGTATAAATGTTCATTTAGGTTTGGCAAGATGTCTTTCCAATTATGGAGTTCACACTTGTATTTGTGACACTGAGTACATTTGTTGTAGTTTTACACGGGATATCTCAGAAAGGGTCTCAACTGTAATTGTATGATATCTAAGAAAGTGTCACTTCTGATATTATGTTTGTTTGCATGGGATTTAATGCCACTTTCAGAAGTATTTACCTATACCACTGCCATCAGTTTTAGTGGTGGAAGAAGCCAAACGTACAAGGAAGAATCACCAACCTTGGGCGGGCAAAAATGACCAAAACCCATCAAAGCCTTTCTTTTGTGCCAAGGAACACTGGTAAAATGTCATAAGGATTGGTCAACTGGAACTTAAGTTATTGCCCAAAAACAAAAGTGTCTACAGATGATGACAACGACAATGCCAACGACAACGACGACAGCACCATACCATTATACGACCTCAAATTATTTGCGGTCGTATAAAAAATGTTATCAAGTTCACTTGTACTTGCAATACTGATGGCATTTATCTTGCCTGTATGCATGAAATCATCTCACTTGGATGCAGTACATAGTGGTTACAGATTTCTGAAGAACTTAAAAATTGAGGTACGAGTAACTTATACTAGTAATGTTAAAATTTATATAAGGGCATCTTTTAGTATTTCCTTATCTGCAGAAATGTTACTTTATGGTACATTTGTACTTATGTCTTATGTGTATGTTGTTTTTGTAAAATTTGTGGACTTGAATAAGGACACACAACATTCCCTTCAAAATTTCTAAAATAGGCATTTTCAGTGTGTACATGTAAATACACAGATAACAGGCTTGAGGTTGAATGTTTGGCTTTCATGTTCTTGTGGAAAAGCCAAAGCATAAAAACCAAGACACTTAGCCTAAACCAATGCACGATTGTTATATTTATTTTAGATCTACATTATCATAATTAAATATATGCTAGGACTGAGCAATGGAAGCCCTACCCTTTGAACATAATACAGTGTACAATGGTGGTTTTTTACAGAAAAAAAAGACTTAAGCTCACATGGTCCTGAGGGATAGGCGTGCTTATAAGTGTGGTTATTAATGAGGTAGAAATTTTATTATTTTATCAGGTGTAGAAAAGTTAAATATTTCCCAGCCTTACTAAATACAGTAAATATTTATTTTTCACAGCTTATCAAATATGTACTGGTATATACTACCAATTGTAATTTTTGTATTGAGATAATTAAATGCCCAAAGCTAGGTAATGTTATTTCATTTATGTCAAACATAACAATTCTCTTATACTAAATCTGACAGATCTGATGGCAATACACAAATAATTGTATCTAATCTTAACCTTATCAAAAATCTACTGAACTGAAAAGTCTAGGTCAAGAAGGTTTTTTTTTGCTTCACATGTAAGTCATTTTTCACCTGTAGGAGTACAATGTAGTGAATGAGAATTGTATATAATAGAAAAAATGAATCGCTCAGGGTGTTCACAAAACAAATAGAAAAGATCCTGAGAGAATGTAAAAAAAAAATCTTTTTTAGAAAAATAACTCCCCCTTTCCACTCAAATTTTCCAGACAATAAATCTACAATTGTTATGAAATCCACTTGACTGAAGAAAGCCTTGTTTACATACTGTTTAATCTCTGTCTTACAATCAAATCCTTTGATCAATGTAAATGTTATGAAACAGAACTTAATCTTATGATTTCATTCACCTTTGTAACACCTAAAGTGACCAAAATACATGTATTTAACCACTAAAGAATAACTATATACTTCTGCAAAATTCCTACATAGGGTCCATTGTTAACTAATGATTTGCAGATAGTCATTGGAACTTAGTTTGCTTCAATTGTAACAGAGGAGTAATCAATAACCTTCAAACTCGGCATCCAGATCAAAATTCAATACAGCCATGTTGCTCCTTAGAAGTCAATGGGATCATACCTTTCCTTCTGACTGCATGATCCAATTACAATGGAGGAATGCTGCTCCGTGGGATTTGGATAAAAACATCAAAGAACAAGATGTGTTTGTGAAACACTATGCCCCCGGTCACAACAATGTTTACAATACAAAATTAATGCTGAAAATTGCAATATACATTAGAAATTGAGGTTTAGTAGACATTTGTATTAAGCTCCATTACAACTATTCACATATAGAATATCAAGCCTCTTGCAATTGTCATTAACGAACTAAGCGCAAAATCTAGATTTTGAACTTTTGACCCCTGTGACCTTGACCTTTGAACTGACCTTAATGAAATTTGCATAACGGTGTTCAGCTTTATATGATTGATGTACAGGCCAAATATGAAGGTCCTACCACATCTTGTTGAAATGATCTAGGCGATGTTAAAGTTTTCCCAATTTGCACTCAGTGACCTTGACCTTTGACCTTACCCTGATTTTTTGGTGAATTTGTACTAAGCTCTATTAAATCTATTTACATATAGAATATGAAGCCTCTAACAAGTGTAATTAACAAGCTATAGTGAAATCTAGATTTCAACCTTTGAACTTGACCTTTGACCTGACCTTCATGAAATTTGCATAAAGCTAGTCAGCTTCATATGACCAATATACAGGCCAAATATGAAGGTCTTACCACATCTGGTTGAAAATATATAGGCAATGTTAAAGTTTTTGTTAGAGTTTTCAAATGTGCACTCAGTGACCTTGACCTTTGACCTGACCCAATTTTTTGTATACAGTGGAACCTGTCTATTCCGACACCTGAGTATTCCGATTTCCTGTCAAATCTGACGTAATTTTTGGGTCCCAAGGACAAGTTTTCTTAACCTGAGTATTCCGACATCCTGTGTAATCCGACATATTTTTGTGGTCCCACTGTGTGTCGGATCAGACAGGTTCCACTGTATTAGTATTAAGCTCCATTAAATCTATTCACATATAAAATATCAATTCTCTAGCAATTGTAATTAACGAGCTATAGCAAAATCTAGATTTTGACATTTTGACCTCTGTGACCTTGACCTTTGACCTGACCTTGGTGAAATTTGCATAATGGTGTTAAACTTTATATGATCAATAGACATACCAAATATGAAGTGCCTATCACATCTGGTTCAAAAGTAATATTATTATGAGCGAGCCAGGTTAAAGTTGCAGACAGACAGACACACACACATACATACCGTTTTCCTCGTATTAAGTGCCCCTGTCACTATAAGCACCCCACCCTTAATTTCGTTTGAAATCCTCAAGCGCCCCCTAAAAATTCAAACTAGAAACCATATTTATTTCATACCTTTTCCACCATCGATTTGTTTCCGAGTTTCCGGTTGTAAACAATCGAGTCTTCATGTTTCTCGTTTGCCTTATTCTTTTCTTCTGTTTGTCAAAGATTTAGATAGTTGAAGCATCTTTACATTGATTACATTTGTGTACTAATGAAAGATCGAAGAATTTCGTTACAAGAGCTTCATTTTGGAATACGTACAGTTTTTGTCCTCCTTAATAAGCGCCACGCTTTTCAAATTTTCTAAGACCCTGGGCACTTAATACATGTACCAAGAATACGGCACTAACATACATACATAAAGACAGACAGGGGACAAAAATAATATGCCCGCAATCTAACCCAGGGCGCTTAATACGAGGAATATGGTACTAACATACATACATACAAACAGACAAGGGACAAATACAATATGCCCCTGATTTAAGGACACAGGGGCATAAAAAGGGATGTAATTTATACAGGGATACCTAGTGTGTTCCTCCATGTACCGGTATGTGTAATCTAGATGGCAGGTGGGACAAGGGATGTCAAAATGAGGTTATCAGCTTACACTGATCCTTCAAGTTAGGTTCAATAAAACTAGTCAAATTGAAACACCAAAAAAACAGTCTAATTCAAATACCATCAAAACTAGTCCAATTCAAATATTAATAAAACTACTCTAAATCAAACACCATAAAAACTAAATACAACCACTGGTCTAATTCAAACACCATAAAAACTAGTCTAATTCAAACACTTTGTAATCAAAATTTTGATAGGGCTAGATCTATTATCTTTAAACCCAAACCGGACACATGGCCAAGCCTTCGGAGGTTTAGAAGGTGGGTTAGCAGGGGTTGATTTTGAAATACATCCTCAACTAGCTATATAGCCCTCCACAATAAATAAAATTTCAAATGGACAGGCGGACAAGTCAGGATCAAATTTAACTTGCCCTGCACATGTTTTACTTGCCTAGGGCAAGCAGGAGAGTGTTTAAATCTATCCCTGGGTTAGGCCCTTTTCTTTAAAGAAAAAAAAAATGTCATTTTCTAACAAAAATGTATGGAGTAAACCAAAACAAAAATACATAAGAAGCAAGCTCACCTCGTTGCACAGCATTGTCACATGTTTAACAGTCAGTATTATATATATAAAACAGGAATTGACTATAGTCATTCTTTTTAACAGATTCATTCATGTGTTAAATATAGGTCAAAGAATGTAGTTGATCCTAAAATGCATTATACATACATGTACCGATATGGTTGATGTGGGACATGTCAGGTGCAGGAATGGACTTGAACCATTCTACCTAAACAAGTGACTTAGTCGCTCATGCATGAAATGAAGGTCATAGACAGCATGCCAACCATGCATTGTTGTTGCCATCCCAAAATGAATCATACATATACCAATATGATTGATGTGGGACATGTCAGTAATTCTTCGTTAACCGGACACTGACGCTAGGGATATCACATAAGCCCCCTCACTTCGTGTGATGAGGTAAAAAAAATTGGAAATTTTTATCAAAATTTATTTTGAAAATGTAGAATTTTTTTGGTTTAGGAATCATTTGGACAAACAAATACATTTTTTGTATTTTGGCCCATTGTTTTCTTGCATCAAATGATTGTGTTTCAATTCCTTTTCTGAACTGGAACTGTTCACTCTGAAAAAGCCAGAAACTGTGCATGCAGAATATAAAAAAAAACAATTTAATAAGCAATTGAAAACAGAGGGAAAAAAGAAAGCAATTTTATACCTTTTAAAGAGAAGTACAGGAAATAGTGCACTTTACATTGTATAGTAAGATGACTCATGTGCAAACTTTACCTTATAAAGATATTATACAATAAACCTTCAGGAAACCTAGCTACCTAGCTATTCAGGAAATTTATAAGCTTCTTTCAAATCTTAATATTGACATTTTATATAGTCTAAAAATGTCAACATTGAAAGGTTTCCCCATTTTTGTACCGTACTAAAAAGTTCAAATTTCCTTAAAATAATTATAGAATTTTGAATTTTTTTGAAGTTACATGTACATGTTAAGTCAAAGAAGATATCTTTCTCAACATTGGTTTTACCATCTTTTATCAGGGCTGACCCGCCTGTCCAAGGCAGGCTAATTTTCCGACCTGGCAGGGTAATATTTTCTCAAAGTTACGTACTAGTAGACATAGGAAATATATATTGAAATTTTGAATTCAGGACAGGCTAGAATTTGAAGTGAGTTTCCAACCCTGCTTTTGTATTTACATACAAATGTACATTGTACCATATTCCTTGTACATGTACATTTTGTACTAGGCGTCCCTGCAGCTATGGGCTGGCTCCCCCTTGCCATCCTTTTGTTTGAAGTATTTTAGATGTATTCTGTATCTATTCCATATGTCTTCTGTAACTGACTTTAGTTCGACCACATTGCATGCATGTATATATATTCTTTCTATTGTGTTCAGGTTCCCAATGTAAATTAAAATAATGCAGTACAAATAATTGATTTTAGTAACACTATTCCTGTGTTAATTTTATGATATAAGCATAAAAACAATCTTTGTATTGTATGCTTAGGTTAGATCAATGGTTTTCATGATAAGTACCCCCTTTTTGAACAATGGTTTGTGCCTTACTTGATAAGAAATAACTAAATACCGAAGTCACTGTGAATTTACTTTCTGCATATGCGCATTTCAACAACTTATGTCTCATCAGTGCAGATAAAATCCAAACGTTTGAAGACCATAAACTCAAAGATGTTTAAAAACTGACAGAGAACAAATAACCAAAGTGATCTAAATTTAAAGCAAAAATCAGCTAAGGACAGAGCTTTGCATGAGGGAGATACTCCTTAGTTTTCAATAAAATTTACAAAATTTCAGATATTGGAAGGTTTCAAAAATAATCGGCCTTCGGGTCAGCACCCAAGTACTGACTACTGGGCTGGTGAAATGTGGAATTGTGTGCACAAGTCTCCTGGACATGCCCTGAATGCCTGATGTCTCCTTTTCCATTCCCAGAGAGAGCATGAGTTCAAGTTTCCCTGTTTTGTTGGAAATCAGTGGTGACCACAAGCTTATAACATTACATAGATCAACATCATGTAGTAAAGAGCACCGAGCATGTCAATTCAAGTACATGCTTGATTACATGTTAGTGGTGTTCAATTGGATGAAAATACCAACCGATTATCTATCATAATCGGATAGGCTTAACCGACCGATTATCGGTCATAATCGGTTATCCTGCAATTCCTCCTTTAATTTTCTTTAGGACTTTTGAATATGTGTCTATAGTATGAAGTGCTTGCGTTTCATTAGTACTAATGAATATATTCTAAATGGTTTAGTTTGTAAATGTGAAATTTGTACATACAAATGTACACAATAAAGCATTAGCTCCTTTGCTTAATTCAAATAAACACTGGACTTTCCCCAATAAAACTATGGAATACCTGAAGACTGTTTTGACCAAGATTGATTCTAATTGGCCTCTAAGTTTTTCAATTGGGAAGGTCTTTGAAATTGTTCCAATAGAATCCAGTGTTAAACTATGATTCACTGGCATCCATGTTGATAGAACCAAAACTTGCTGGACATATTATAAAATGAGTCTATCTTAGGTGCATTGTGACCAAGTTTTGTTGCAATAGTACTGATAGTTTCAGAGAAAAGGATTTAAAATATGTTCCCATAAGGTCTCATGTTAAACTATGCTCCCTGCTGGTGGCCATCTGGTTTCTGGTATAGAATTTTTTCATGAATTTTTTGTACAAGGGATAACCGAAGGATTACTGTAACTTACTTTAGTTCCAATTAATTTTTGGCAAGCAGTTTGTGAGAATATATATGTGTCCCATAGGCTCCAGTGTAAAATGATGTTCCCTTCTAGCGGCATCTTTGAACCCCAAAAACAACCTTTTATATGAGGACCACCCAAGGACTGTTGTAACCAAGTTCATTGTTCTAATTAGCCCAGTAGTTTCAGAGGAGAAGATCTTTAAAATAAAATGTTTGTGATGGACAGACAAAGAAGAAGGACAATGGATAGTGGCAAGAATACCGAAGGAACAAAGGAGTGGAATTTACAAAAATTGAAGTCCAAAGACTGCCAAAATGAGGACACAGAAAACAATGACAATAAACATAGAAAGCAATGACGTTAGAAAGGTACAAAGCACAGACACTCAAAAACAAGGCACTCATAGTGTGAACTCCAGTGAAACTGAGTGACATCAGGTGCTCCGCCTCCGGAAGGGCAAGCATGATGGAAAGACTAGGGAATGGCAGACGGATCCAGTATTGTACATGAAAATTATGAGATATTTATAGATGTAATTCTTTATTTAATAATAAATACGTTTAAACTAATGGCAGACGGATAACGGATGCAAAGTAATGGCAAAAGTTCATCCTGGTTTTAGCAAGCTGAGCTGAAACTGATCAGGGAGGGCAAGTTTTCAAATGTATTAACCTTTCATGGCCTTCTTATTTTTTCCCTAAAGGTAACATGTACTTCTAGTTAACCGATTATCAATCGATTGAAGAAAATCTGAATCGATTAATCACATCTGGATAGTCAACCGACCGATTTGAGACATTTTCCGATCATCGGAACACCACTATTACATGTACATGCAGCTTCCAACTATTGAGCTAAGCTACATGTATTAAAGAACTACAATACATTGTACAAAAAAAAAATGTAGTGTACATGTATATTTGACCTTTGACCTTTAATACAAATGTCAATTATACACATGTTATATATAATTCAATAAATTTTGATTTTCAAATTCAAATTCCTAGACTACATGCATTTCCTATTTTCGTAAGCTGGGACCATGCATTAATTTAGCTATTTTTGTAGCAGTTATCTCCCTCTCGGACGGTGTCACAACAAAAGCAAAATGGGGAGAAATCTACATTTTCAATATTTTTCGGCATATATATATATGCAAACACCTAACCAAAACGAAATTTTGATGGGTTAATAAAGAACTCAGAAAAATAAAAGACGAGGTTATTTTAAACCCTCGGTGAATTTTTATTAATTTATCTTTGATTTGACTGACAAGTTAGTCGTATTTATTCTATACCAGTTGTGTTGTACAATGTAAGGAGTTAAGGGGAATAACTTCAAAATCAAAGACACCGTCCTCCAAAAACCTGACCCGGAGTTGATCCCAGCTTACGAAAAGGGGGAATGGCTAGTTACATGTAGTTTTACACTTTTAGAATCATCAGTTTTAATGGAAGTGTATGAAGAAGCTCAGTGCTATTTTTATAACAATTGTTTGATTAAAATAGTAACAGGAAATACATGTACTTGAGTTGGTAACAGGTTTCCTTCCTATTAAGATATCTAGTCCCTTTGATGTGGTAGTTTTTATCTTTGATATTCTTTTCTTTTTTAATTTGAAATACACTTTGTCTCTGTATACAAATGTATACATGTTGCACATTGCAAATAGATCAGTATTGATTTCTATTTTGAGTTGTGAAATTTTTTCCTCGTTTTCTAAATGATTTAATACATTTACATGTGTCATGTGATTTTACTTCTACTTCATCAATTAAATAGAATGATGTCTAAAACTCAAACATGAAACTTTACTGATAATGGGAAAGCTGTATCTACATTTATTCAAAACTAGAAAAACTATGAGCAAAGCTCACAAATATAAACCCCCCGCTCCCCTAAGTAAAAAATCAACAACAAAAAATCAAGTACTAAAGCTGGCGCACAATGGCAGTAATATGCACTAGTGCTAGTGTTGGGAATCGGATAAAAAAATCAAAATCGATTAATTGGAATAATCGGATGCACCTTCTGATTCGATTATCGATTAAAATCGGATATCTTTATAGTGCTTATATAGTTTAGTTTTAAACCATTTTTGCTGTGCTTTTGTGTCACATAAAAACAAACATATTGATTTTCACTGTCCAACTATATATATATCTAGATATGTTTTCATGATCTGTAGCATTCCCCATATGGGAGACATACAACAGAGGAATATTTTATAATAATTTTAAAAAGTTATATGCTATATTAAGCAAACTCCACTCCTGACAATTACCGGTAACTTCATTTCTATTCTCCACCCATTCGAGTACATTCTGTATTCATGTATTATCACACAGAAAAAAATACGCTTTCCTTGAAAAATAATTAATTTTCTCCAAAATCTAAGTGGAATCCGATTATCGATTATTGAAAATCGTAATTAATTAATCGATTTCATGTTGAAAATCGATCAATTATCGATAATAATCAATCATCGGAACATCACTAATACAAATGTATGCACTGAACATTCTGTGAAAGTGTCATTAAATTTCATCGGGTGGTCTAGGAGGAGTTGTTGCCACAAAGTGTGTACCCCTATGGAGGATGGAATGAATGGACGGACACCATGATCACTATATACCGCCTGCTTTACTCCCACTAAAGCGGATGGTATAATAAATCTAGAATGTTTTGATAGTCAGTCTTATCAACATTATCACCTGTTTTTCATCATCGGGTTGATATGAAAAAAATACATTGTACAATGTGTCTTCTATTTGTGTTTTAGTCTGTATACATATAATGTACTCTAATACTAGTACATGTATGTACAATATAATGTAGCTTATAAGGCAGACTGAATGTACATGTACATTTACATTTGTAAATTACTGTTTTGTCATGTATTAGGGATTCCCCTAGCCTTTTTTAAAAAGGGTAAAAAAACTGCCCCTTTTGTGTTTCCCCTTCTGCCCTTCTGACAACCAAACTTTTCCCCTTCTGCCCTTTGAAAGTATATTTAAAAAATAGGCTAAAAATATGTTGTTAAACATTTTAACATTACAAATATTTAAAAACAATGTAAATATGAAAAAGAAGGGAAATGGGGTAAATGTCAAGGAGACAACAGCCCATATCCAGGTTAAAACGACCAAAAACAAAACATTTAGGGGTCACCATATGGTCTCCAACACAGTGAGGAACCTCACACCATATAGTAAGCCCTAAATGGCCCCGAAAAGGTAAAAAAGTGAATAAATCAATGGAAACATACCACATCCAATAACCCAAATATCAAGAAACTAAAATTTTATAAGAAGACAAGGACAAGCCAATGACCAACATATTCCTGACTTGGGACAGGCGCAAAAATTGCAGTGGGGTTAAACTCGTTTTCTTGGATCCAAACCCTCCCCCTATGTGTGGTGAATGGCTAAAAATAAATATACAAAAAGACTCACAGTAAAAATCAAACTAGAAAAAAGTCCAACTTATCAAGACGAGTACCCTTACAATGAAGTACATAAAACATGAAGACCATACATACAGGTACTGTCCGGACAAATGCTCGCAGTTACTGACAGCTAGCTAAGGACATAATTTCCGTTGACTATTATATCAAGCCTTCTTACATACGAAATTTCAATGAGATACTTCTAAATACATTTGGTATAACAACATCATCAATTATGAAAGAAGAACATGATAATGTGCAATGCCAAATACTGCCAATATGAAAAATTGTTTAAATTTAGTTATGGTGTAAAGCATTTAGGAGATGATCAATATTTTTGCCAACAAAAACCAGAAGTAAAGATTTAACAACAATGCTGTATTTATATCTTTTATGAATAAGTTTGTTCAACGGATTAATAAGTTTGGAAGGACAATTTTTGAATTTATGCACTTTGTAAATGATATTTCCATAGAAGTTTGGATGTGAAATGCCCTGATGTACAATGTATAAGAGCCCTGCATGTGGAACCAAATTTTCTTAATAAGTCAATGTATCTAAATTAAATTTAGAGAATGTTATTATCAATTTATGATATCTAAACCCTTGATGCAGAAGTTTTTCAGTGAGACAAAGATTTCGGTCGTTGAAGTCGGAAACATTACTACATACTCGTGCATATCGAACAAGTTGTGAAATGTAGACCCCGTAAGAAGGGGCTAACGGAACATCGCCGTCGAGATGGGGGAAATTGACTATAGGGAATGAGAAATCATCCCTTTTATCATAAACCTTAGTGTTTAACTTTCCTTGATTTATTGATATATCAAGATCAAGAAAAGGAGTATAATCACTGCTGCTATTGG
>MJUU01056118.1:0-48246 GCA_002080025.1 Modiolus philippinarum
AATACTCTACTTAACCACAAAACTGATAAAGATGCAATTCATGCAACAATTGTCTCAGTTTTTATATATTAACACTAAAAAAAATGGTTTGAAACTGAACTCTTCTGTATTCACAGGCTTAACATAAACAATGCTTATTAATGGATAATTGTGACAAAATAAACTGTAAAGGCTTGTGGGCAAAACATTGTAGTCCACACATCAACAGAAATGCAAAAACATGACAACCAAACATCCTAAATAAGAGGATCCGCTTTTTGGCAGTATCTTCACAAATCTAGAATTAAAGAAAGAACAGGCCAAAATGTGCTTTCTCCATACCATCCGTAATTTTGTGTATCAAACCATCAAAATGATACATTATTTCAGCCATTTGAGTGAGGATTTATATTTATTGCAGTTGACGCTTTGAAATAAAGAGAAAAGCATTGAAAAGGCAATATTTTTACTATTCATTGTCGAAACCGAAACCGAAACCAGCATGTACAGAATAATTTTTGTAATGTTAAATCATTGTTTAACAGTTTGATTAGTTCAGTTGTTTAGCTTTCTTTTTGAAATCTCTATAGTGGTCTTTCAATCGTTTATCAATGCAATATAGTAGAAGTTAAATAGAATGCAAGTTTTTATTTGGTTACTTAATTTCTTTTGTTTTTCGTTTTTCGTCCTTTATAACATTTAACGTTTGTACACACCGCAAAAGTTAATACGCTGATGGCGTCGTTGTCTCAATCGGCGTCTGTGAAATGCTTAACTTTAGTTCTAGTAAACTGAACATAATAACCTTTTAGTATGACGTTTTTTTACGTATACGTAAAGTAAGTGAGAACCGAACCGTCAGTCTAAAACGTACAATCCAAGGATGATGGCAACATCGGAAAAACAAGGAAACAAGGCACAACATGAGCACGGCACAGAAAAGAAAAATGAAGACACACAGATATACAAAAATGTACAACACACACCCAATACAAAACCATGGGTGAGATCATTCATGCTGTGTTTCTAATCTTCGGTTGCTGGCCCCGCCAATTTCAGACAAAAAGGGTCAAAAATCGATTAAATCGATTGACACTGTTTCTAGGCATACGCGTATGTTTTAGTATTACTGTTGGGATCATGACCCAAACTATTTCAGAAAAAAAGGTCAAAAGGGTTAAAGTGGGTGTTTGATTGTAGAATCTGAATCATATTCCGTCTGCATTCCTAAGGAAATTTCCGATCTGGAGTATGCAACGAACTTCATTGTCGAATGCGACGTTTATGAGATCATTGATGGTTACATTCGATCGAAAACCAGGGTTTCCATGCGAAATATCCTGAGTTTCCTATTGGAAGACATAGTATTTTGAGAAATACCTGGTATTTCTTACGAAATCTGCAGTTTCCAATCGCAATCAAACGGAAACTAGGGTTTTGGTACGAAAACTGCAGATTGGAATAGGAATTGAGTTTGAATAGATAACGCTAAGTATAGTTTCAGCCAATGAGACATGAGAGACGGAAATCCCAATTAGATGTATAAATTACATCCTATCTGGAACGAGAAACGACATTTAGAATTTAATTGAATCAATCTTTTTTTTTCATCCATAGTAAATTTTTTAGTTTTATAACAAAAAATCGATATTTTTGCAGTCTATTGTCGAATTTCAAAAACACTTCTACTACATTTTATTAACGAATGGGGAAAACAACAAAACTAAATGTCCACTGTAGGAAAAAGAAAGCTAGATAATCGAACTAACGTTTGTACACACCGCAAAAGTTAATACGCTGATGGCGTCGTTGTCTCAATCGGCGTCTGTGAAATGCTTAACTTTAGTTCTAGTAAACTGACCATAATTACCTTTTAGTATGACGTTTTTTTACGTATAATCAAACAGTAAAAACACAAACACAATTCAATCTGTATATGTTGGTTTCGGTTTCGGTCATGGTTTAGATTCGGTTTCAGTGTCGACGATGAATAGTAAAATGTTTAATAACAACGTATTCAAATGTACGAATTTAGTTTTGAAATATTTATAGATAAAATGCACAATGAACATTCAATTAATTTTGACATGAGCAATTCTGGGATGCTTAGTATTCGGCAGTAAGTTTTGACTCCCAAAATCAAAATATCTAACACCCTTCAGTGAAAATATTTAGAACTGAAATCTAATCGCAAATATTCACCCTTAGTTTAAAAAAAAGAAAATTTGTAAAAAAAAATGAATTCATCATTTTATTGATTCTGCCTAAAATACATTAAGTTTTACCAATAGATATTTTATACATTTTATCTGACAGATGGTTCACATTCAGACTCTTACAGTGGCCTTGTTTGACAATTGTCCCAGAACAAATGAACGAAAAACAATAGTGACTTTATTCATTTGCATTGTGGGATTCCTGCTGGGATTAATGTGCGTTTCACAGGTGAGAATTAAAATTAAGTTGTATATTAAATCAACTTGTCTTTGAATTTATCAGGATACATGTTAGAGATTTGGGATTGGTCGATTGGGTTAACTTTGACTTACGAGTCAGGACCATTGCCGTCGACAATTTTTCCGGTGGTTACCACCTGACTGGTCTGTTTGCCTCATGGACTGCCGCTCTACACAACTGTGATCGGTAATTTTGTCATTACCCCCATTTTGTAACTGGTTTAAGAAGAATTTGGAAGTACATGTAAAACAAAGACATGAGTACCTAATAAAGATATTCACCAGTTGTAATTAAAATGAAATTTGTTTGATCTCCTCGACGTTGCATTTTTTCAATTTTTTTGATTTATACCTAGTCATACTTGGTTTAATGTATTTGATGAAATATCGAATATATTGATGATGAGAGTAGTTAACATTTAATAGGTAATGTTTCATTGCACACTGATGTAAACAGCGTAAGATATCTTTGTTTTATAGAAATCATTGTTAACTAAAATATCTATAAAGATTTTTTAAAAGTGTTTTGGGGTTATTTAATGTTTTTTTTTCAAAGTAATCCATTCAAATCGGTAATGGTAAAGATCAAGAGAGGAAAAAAACATTGACACCTTGGTCTGATTTTAAGAAAATATATATAGATCAATGATTCAACGGTTTTTTTTGCTAGAAAACTGTAATTGTTTCAATTCCAAATGATGCAGTATTCAGATTTATATTCTCTTTATTTATTTTCATAAAATTACACAAATGTATCATTCAGTGTATAGAAGCAATAATAAGGGACCAAGGCAATGTTTAATTAATAATTAACATAAAGTTTACATTGCTTGATGGGCTCTTTCTTGCATTCACCATCATCAAAGTATTTTTCAGCAACATGCTAAGTCCTTTAATTTCAGTTTCTGTTATCTTTCATAGAATAATTTCCAATCTAAGGGGGTTTAACATAAATACTTGGAGATAACTCTGTTTTTCCCTTTCTTGTACTTACATCTGCAAAGAAATTCATTTTGGTAGACATTATCAAACTTATAAAATTGTAAGAAAAAATTCACGTAGCAAAAAGATATTTATTTTGTCGTTGAAATAACCACCATACATCTAGTAATTTATAACGAACCAATAAAACATAAAATAATGCAAATATATGAAACTAAGATTTCTTGCAAGGGAAAAGATTCAAAGCAGAGATTCAGTAAATTTATTGATTTTTACATATTTTTTGTAAATGTTTTTACAAGAAGTGTTTCAAACTGATTGAAATTTAGTAAAATTTTGTTCCTATACTGTTCAGAACACACATGTATTTCATTTAAAACTATAAAAATGTATCATCATGCTTCATCCTTACGTTCACACTTGTCTATACTTCAGACTTTTGCTATTATTTCATATATAATTTTGCTAAGAGCTTCTTTACAACACCAAAATTAAGTCCTGATCGAACCAAATAATATGAGGAAACAAGGTATCTTTCTTTACCACTAGGCAGACAATTGTTGGAAATTGCGTAATGTTTACATGAATATATATGCTATAAATACTGTAAACATTAACAAGTAGAAAATTTTAAGCCTATACCGAAGTCTACCCTTTAAGGATAACCTTCATCTAATACTATAAACATACTGCCTTCAGTGGAGGGTGTTATGGTAGATTACCACACGAAGAAAAAATATCAGTGTCACAGCCATGTTTTATTTTGCCCATTAGTGTCCATACTTAGTGGACTAATACAACATATAGACAAACATATGGTGCTCATCAAGCCCATATATCAAGTCGATTTTAGGAAAATAGTGTTGAGATGTGGGCACAATAAACAGGAGGTCAGAATAATATTTGGAAATAAAAAAAAAATATAAAATGCCAAAATTTTAAAATATGACAGTGTATCCATATTATGTATTCTCCCAGAACAAGTGTTCCATAATTGAAATAAAGAGAGAACTTATCGGAAGTCTTACTTTCTTATTGCTGTTTTAATTTATTATCTAGGGTGGAATCTACATCTTACAGTTAATTGACTGGTATGTGGCCACTGTTGCAATAATGATTATAGTACTGCTAGAAATATCGGTGCTGGCCTGGATATACGGTATTGTTTGCTTTAAATGTCTTCTGTAAAAAGGAAATATCTCAGTTAAGAAAAATGTCGGTATAATAGCTAATTTGTGCATTTTATTTTATAATATCGTCAAAAGATGTGCTCGCAAAAGAATTCAGATATATTCATATTTTACAATAGACAATCTAAGTGTGCTAGTACGAAGACAATTTTCAAAAAAGTAATCATATTTAAGTTGTGTTAGTGGTATTATTCCGCCATTTTTGTCTAATACTTGTTCATTTATGTTTCATTCATTGAGATATTTAACAAAATAGTTATTTAAAATGTAAAGAAGGTCCCATTTTGTTTAAAATTTTTATTCCTTATCACTTTTAAAACATTTTTACAACATTTTTATTTCCCTTAATTACAATAAGGTGAACTAAAACACACGTCCTTTAAATATGTTGCTGAATTTAAAGAACACATAAATTATGCAAGCGAGATAATTTAATCAAAGAATTTCACATAGATATCACTAGACAAATGAACATTTTGTGATTTATTTCTCTTATTCAATGGTGACCCCCATTTTTTTTATTTGTTAACTATATAGTAATTTAAAAACATATATCCAAAGCACGAACAAATTCTATAATAAATTGTTCAAGCTATCCTCTCATATTATCATTTTCCCTATCATTTCTATGTTAAATCCTTAAATTTTCAACTTATATGCACGTAGACCCCCAAATTTTATTTCATATTTTGAACAATAATACAATTATTTTTCTACATAAACATTTCACAAAATTCTATAATAGGAAAATAATACGCTGCACACACCTTAACTTTCGGTGCAAAACATATACTGATACTGAGATTGGTTTATCATATTTGACGTAAAAATATGGAAAACTGCATTTTATTTGAAGTTTCATGAATGTAAATGGTGAAGCCCTAAATGAACATTTGTGCCAGTTTAACCAAGATTTTCGATCATGTCACTTTCATTAAAACATAGTTATCCTCCCTTAATGTTAACTAACTAAACAATGATAATTGTCAACAACTACGTGAAAAATTGCATCTTGGAACAAATGACAAAATACCGAGTTATTGTTATTCAACAAACCACCATCGAAAATATAACCAAATATCAAACCGTTTAAAGATTTACTTCTGCAGATGGCCATTTCAATAACTTATGTCTCTTCAGTGCAGATAAAAGAAAAACATTTATAAGACCATAAATCGAAAGATATATGCAAGGTAATATCTAACAAATAACTAATAAAATCACAATTGAAAGGCAAAATGAGCTAAGGACAGAATAGCACTAGGAAGATAATTTACTATATTCTGCTGAAGTGAAATATCCAGGTGGATCCTGCGATTTGATTGATTACCTTGAAAGGGGATATGAGACCGTATCCCCGTGGTAGCAAAATCACAATTTTTAAACGCTTTTAAAAGAAAAATTGTAGCGCTTCCAGCAGAATATATTAGTTATTCGGGCTTCACAGGGGATACGGGTTCATATTCCCTGTCTGTGCCCTATATCCCCTTCGCCTGACGGCTCAGGGAATATAAAACACAGAAAGAGAATATGAACCCTTATCCCCTGTGAAGAATGCCGAATAACATATAGTAATCAGTAACGTTGAGTCGTTTATGATTCAGGCCATGTCTATGCAGAATATGCTTACCCTTCTGGAGCACTTGATGTCACTCTGTTTTTTTTTACTTCACACTGCTAAAGCTTTAGTTTTTTGTGTTGTGGTGGTGTTAGTGTGTTTCGTCGGTGTGTGGTGTCTTTCGTCTTCCGTCCTCTGGTGTTCTTGCTTTTGCCTGGCATCTGGACCTTGATTTACGTAATTATGTGCTTTGTTCCTTCGGTATTCTACTGCCATTTTTACGAGTGAAGCCTGGATTTTACGAACATGAATATTGCTTATTGTGTGCATCAAATTTGAATTAATTGTGCAAAGTAAGTGAGAACTGAACCGTTGTCATATGAGATTTTAAAGTCTATGAAAACTGCAAGTTCCGTTTCCGGTTTTTGTCATATACTTGCAGATTTCATACGGGGTTGACATGTTAATGAGATTTTAAAGTCTATGAGATTTTAAAGTATTAGCCGTGCGACGGAAATATTCAAAAATACGATTTTTATATAGAATTTAACGCTTGTATATGATGATAGGAACCAAATGATTAATTCAGCTGTTAAAATTATTAAAATGACAAACCAATACATGTTGACTAGATACTTTAATCAGAGGTTGACGGGGATAGTTGGGATTCAATTAAGTTTTGCAGTAGATTGATCACAACTTAATATTTAAATAGGTGCAAAATGTATGCAATTGGAAACAACCAGTAGGGAGAAACACATCAACAGGGCAACCTTTATGCATTTTTACTTGGGGGTCATGGGCTTACCCTTTGTGGAAAAAAATCAATTAAACTCAACACATTGTTTGTAGTTTTTATGTGCGGGTAAAATAATGATTATTTCTATAATTAAAATAATTCAAATCAATATTATATGAATTTGAGATTTTTATATTTCCTTAATTCCTGTAACTTCTATGGTTGTTACTGTTTTTAGGAATAGCTAAGGACATTATTACCAACCAACCAACAGAGAACCTAAATGGTCAAAATAAATCTGTAGGCATAAGGTATTAAGGTCAAAATGACAAATTTTTGACCCAATCTCAACACAGATAGCCATAAATGATCATTAATACTGATCGCAACTATTTTCACAGCCATGAAATCTGCAAGCATAGGGTCAGAATGATATTTAATGACCAAACCTGATCACAGATAGCCATAAATGATCATAATTATTAATCGCAACTATTTTCACAGCCATGAAATACACAAGCATAGGGTCAGAATGATATTTTATTTCCCAAAATGACCATATATAGCCATAAATGATTATAATTATTAATCGCAACTATTTTCACAGCCTTGAAATATACACGCATAAGGTCAGAATGATATTTTATTTCCCAAAATGACCATATATAGCCATAAATGATCATAATTGTTAATCGCAACTACAATGTATTTTCACAGCCATGAAATACACAAGCATAAGGTCAGAATGATATTTTGAGACCCAACCTGAGCACAGATGGCCATAAATGATCATAATTATTAATCGCAACTATTTTCACAGCCATGAAATCTTCAAGCATAGGGTAAGAGTGATATTTTTAAAACCCAACCTGACCACATATAGCCATAAATGATCATAATTATTAATCGCAACTATTTTCACAGCCATGACATTTACCAGCATAAGGTGTATGTGATATTTTATGTCCCAAAATGACCATTATATAGCTATAAATGATCATAATTATTAATCCCAACTATTTTCACAGCCATGAAATCTGCAAGCAAAGGGTAAG
Source organism: Modiolus philippinarum (assembly GCA_002080025.1). Taxonomy (NCBI): domain Eukaryota; kingdom Metazoa; phylum Mollusca; class Bivalvia; order Mytilida; family Modiolidae; genus Modiolus; species Modiolus philippinarum. The sequence goes on from MJUU01056118.1 coordinate 7,920, forward strand.
AATGTTTTTTTAAACCCAAACTGACAACAGATAACCATAAATGATCATAATTTTTAATTGTTACTATTTCCACACAAATGAAATCTGCAAGAGTAAGGTCAGAATAAAAATTTTTTACCCACATAACTTACAAATAACAGTATATTGTTAGAATTTTTCATCAAATTTTACAATAGCTATGAAATTTGCAAGCCTTAAGTAAATATTGAGGGTCATTATTTTTGCATTGCACGTAACTTTGAGTTTGAGCCATATAAGTCATATAAATTTCCCACAGCAACTGATTTGTTAGTTATAATAACGAAATTATTTTGGCCATTATTTGTCTGCCTGTTTTAGGTGACCAAATGGTCATCAGGCTTATGCGACTTAATTTGAAGGAACTTGAATATATTTCTTCATGCAATTAAATCATTTTCTTTTTAGTTTTTTCACTTTGAAATCCTACAAAAAATTACGCTTCACGCAGAATCTACACGGGACAAATATAATCATATAACTACAAGTTAATTGATCCAGTACCTATAGAAATACAAAAGTTCTATAAGCCTATAATTGACTTAAGTGCATTTTTTACTTAAATGATGAAATCATGACTGACACTGAACTGCGATGTACTTTCAGTTTCGCTCGAGTGCAATCATTTACATACAGAATTTAATCTGAAAGAAAATTAAACAGAGGTTTCCCGCACATTTCGCAATTCCGAACTTGCAATTCTCATGCCGGTAGTTAACATGCCAAAAACCGGAAACGGAGCTTGCAGTTTTCATAGACTTTAAAATCTCATACGACACCGTCAATCCAAAACGAATAATCCAAGCAAAAATGGATTTAAATGCATTGTAAGTATTTTATGAAATAAAGAAAGCTTTGTAAGGAGGTCTTTATCACGCCCAGGAAATTGAGGATTTTCTTTTCAATTTTTTTATGAAATGGAAATTTTCCGACAAAACAATGTCCAAAATATTTACTGCATTTTAATTCACAATGGACGATCTAAAGACGAAATTATTTTCTAGGAAAAAAAAGGAATTTTCGTTTTCAGAATATTATTTAAAAATAATAGGAAATGACTAAATACCGAAATTACTGTGAATTTAAATTCTGCATATGCGCATTTCGACAACTTATGTCTCTTCAGTGCAGATAAAATCTAAAGGTTTGGAAGACCATAAACTCAAAGATATTAAAAACTGATAGAGAACAAATAACCAATACGATCTAAATGATAAACCAAAATCAGCTAAGGATAGAGCTTAGCATGAGGGAGATACTCCTTAGTTTTCAACAAAATTTACAAAAAATTAGATATTGTAAGATTCGAAATAGAATCGGCTTTCGGGTCAGCACCGAAGTACTGACTACTTGGTTGGTGAATACCCTCGGGGACTAACAGTCCACCAGCAGTGGCATCGACCCAGTGGTAACAAATGACTAAATACCGAAATTACTGTGAATTTAAATTCTGCATATGCGCATTTCGAAAACTTATGTCTCTTCAGTGCAGATAAAATCTAAACGTTATGAAGACCATAAACTCAAAGATGTAAAAATAACTGATAGATAACAAATAACCAATATGATCTAAATGATAAGCCAGGATTAAGCAATCAAGCATATAGATTCTACTAGAATAAAATAAGTTGACATGAGTCGAACAGATATTTTCAAAACAACGGCAACATAATACCTTACCAAAAAACTTAGTCCCGGGACATGGCAAAAGTCAAATCACAGAAGAACAATGACATAACACATCTTCAATACGGAAGTTGCAAGAGGAGTCATCATAAAAAATGTCTTAATCCGATTATATTGATGACGGCTTCAGCATGATCATTCTTGTTACTGATAGTTTATATTTCATTGATATGCACCAATTACAAATTTTAACAGCCTTAGAGTATTTCCATGATATAAAACTGACACACCGAAGAGCCACAACCAGTGTAAAGTGTCTCGCATATCAAACAAACCTGGACGCTTAGGATATGCAAAAAGCAATCATTTACATTTCAATATGTTAACTATTTAATTTACAGTTGATTTCACAAATGTGGTTAGTAATCCTATTGTTAAGAGAATTGATTAATAGGTTGGTGTTTTTGCCTAAAATGTTTACAATGTTTACATTAAAATATTAAATATTGGACATATACTGTCAAATGTTTCGATTATTTTGGTATTTGTTATTTCATTCATACACAAAAAGTCAATATTATATTTGTGTATTCTTGTATTTGATGCTATGATTATATCCTGTTACTGTTTGACGCTATCAAGATGATAAACTTTTGTTATTATTTCAGCTCGTTAAAGGAGAAAATTTTCAACATATTCCCTCCTATTTTTTTTTTTGCAGATTTCATCATTATGTGAAACGTTTTTATTCCGGTTCTCAAGCATAAATCTAGTTACATGTAATCTGTTTTTCAAATTGTTCAGCAAACATCTTTACTATCATGAAATTAGTTACCTCCGTAACATGTTACAATCACAAAATCACATTATTACTATCACTATAAAATTTTAAAAAAATATCACCGATCGACGTATGTATTACATAAAAAGATATCAACATTATGAGTTATAATTTTTTCTGATAATATTTTTAGGTCTCACATGCAGATAATCTTTCCTATTAAATATTTGTTTCTGTAGGTGTGGACCGTTTAAATAAAGACATAGAAATGATGACCGGAAGTAATCCTGGCATACTGTGGAAGATTGTCGTGTGCTTTACGACACCACTAATTTTATTGGTATGTAAATGTATGAAAATATTGGTCTTTCAGTGATAAAGTCAAATCACAACCGATTGACATGGCAAAAACAAGTGCCATGAAGTATATACCGAGAAAGGAAAAACGAATGTTCGAGAAATTTGTTACGTTTTAATTATATGCATATGTATTTGTAAACTTCTGGATATACATATTTCTATTGTTTATGGATCTGGTCTTTGTAAATTGAAAAGTAACTTAACTGAATAACAAGGCAAGTAAGCCAGATAGACCTTGCCTTGATATTTGTCGAGTCTAGAGCAGATTCCGTTCTACAACTAGTTTGTGCGTTTTGGATCAAATATGTCGCCCCAGACTTATTGATTTTGTCTTTTTCTTTGTTTTTATTCTTTCTTTCTTTCTTCCAATGATTTTTGTCCGGTTATTTTCTCAAAGATGCCTAGACGGAATTTATTCATACATGGCACAAAGTTTGACCACCAAAAAGAAGATGTACATGTACTAATGTACTAGATAAAGTGAAAAAAAAAATTCAAGATGGCCGCCAAGTTAAAAACGACTTATTCTAAACATTTTTGTCAGTTTTCAAGAACAAAGTTGCACAGATGAATGAAAGTTAATGGAAAGCATCTGTCTTTTGTGTTGCAGCTTCCACATAATTTTGATCACAATCGGAAAAACAACATTGTCGGTATAACCAAACATAGATTAACATTGAACCCAATGGTAAGAGATTTTTAGGACCTTTTTGATAAAATGTTTTGATGTAATCAAATGACTTTTTGCTGGTAGTAAGGCCAACTTGAGGTAAAATGCAGGCTACGAAAACAATATTCAAAACGGCGTCAATTTTCAGGATGGCTGCTAAAATACGTCAAAATTTCAACTTTCCCCGATTTCAACAAAACTAATTTCTAGGTAAATTTTGATGCTGCAAACAAGTTGGAATCATCGAATTAACTGTTAATGATGATATTAGCTATTACTTGCAACTGCAAATCTAGTAATCTCGCCCAAGACATAGTCGAGGTGACATATTGTTTATTGTCCGTTTCTTTGTTATGATGTCGCCCCAGCCCTAGTCGGGACGACATATTATTTTTTTGTCGATTGAAATGATTACTTATGAACAATTCAATCCCTTTTAGATCGGTGAACGGAGATACAAGTTTTTTGTATATTTAGTAAGCCTTAACAATGAAAAGATATGGAATAAATACACATGACACTTAGGCTCTGCAATTACATGGTAAAAGAACCAATTGAACATTGCTTAAAATGTTGTTCTTCAACTTGGGGACCTCTAGATGCTTTCAACATTAAGCTTTGCTCATACCTATTATTACGACGACCCCTATCACGGGTTTGAGCGGAATTCATTGCTAAACGTCGGACAACCCTACATCCATGTTTTTATTTATTCATAAATGAGGGTCGTCAACAATTCTTCAATCAACTGGCAGAGTGTTTAAAATCGTGGTCATCCGTTGCTTTACAAAAGGACTAATTGAAGACAATCTCAACATATAAACAGGCATTTGACGCCCATCGAGTAAATGCAAGAAAGTTTGGCTAAATCATGAGTTATTAGCATTATAAACAGGTGGTTAGAATAATATTTTGGAAAATGCAACAAAAGAAATAAAATGCCAAAATTTGAAAGAATTATTGTTTATCCATATGGGAAAATACTTGCATCATAACTGAAATGTATATAGAACACATATCTCTCACACAGAAATGTTTGTAATGAACTGCAAACTACAGTGTTAAATATCAGTGAAAAGATATAGAGTAAATGCACATGAGACCAATTGCTTATATTGTAAATCTACATCTTGTCACCATGGCGACTAAAACATCGCATACTTTGTTAAATAAGACTTCGAATCGGAGAAAATTATACAGAGAAAAAAGTGATAACAAGTTTTTGATCGACAATACTTTGTCAAGTTTTCAACTAACTATTTTAATTCAGATGGGACTAAATTGTAGATCCCTTTTAGACGATCTGTTTTCCAATCTTTTGAGGCTGAAATCATCGAAAGGCTTCATCAAAATAAGGATAAAACTAGCCGAGTTCTTTAATTTCATCTTGAATAATATATAGATGGTATTTTGACACTTTACAGGCCTTGTACTTTTCTTCATCTTATCTATTAAAAGAAATGAAAATTAAGGATACTGTAGACATGTGCACAAGGCTTCATTCCTTGACCTAATAGAAAACTTGAAACTGGCGACAGGTAGACTACAAAATAGACTGTATGAAAAACGCGATGTTTGCACTTTTCCAAAATACTGCAATGGAAGGGAAGGTTTGGCTAGCCATAATACTGGTTTAACCTAACATTTCTTTTGAAATGCCTATACCAAGACATGACCATTGCGGTCGACAGTTTAGTTTTTACCTGATTTGTAATTTTATCTCATTGACTTCGGCCCTTGACAACTATAATTGGTAATTTTGTTATAACCCCAACGAACTTTCAAATAGCGCCAGTACATGGAGCCAATATGTACATCTCCTAACTCATTGGCTACTCCAGGGTCTGTGATCGATTTCCCATGCTAGAGCCCTGTTTCTCACAAGTAAGTTACCTAAGACCCTCTGACACTTCACAGTAAAAAACAAACGAACGCCGAACGTATAAAAATATATTATATCCGTTCGTCTCCCTTCATATACGTCCGTCGTCCGTTCTTCATCCGGTGAATACGGTACAAGTACGGCGTTGTCCGTTTTGTACGGTGAAAAATCTTGAACATGTTCAAACTTTAGAACGGACATATACTGCACAAAATGTCCGGTGAATACGCGCTAGGTTTTCGTTTTGTTCGGTTCTCATTCATTTCATATACGTTATTCATTCGTTCTTTGTCCAGCCTGCATCCGTTCAAGAACGGTAGATTCAATTGATGAAACGGACTTTTGCCGAAGAGATCTGGAATAAACCGTTCGAGTTCCGGACTTACAGCAAAAACCAACCGGACAAGCACCAAATAAAACGAATTTATAAAAAATATATGTTGTGCAATGGCGAAAATTAACAAGTATAAACAAATTAAAAATCGTAAAAGTAGGCTACAAAAGATAATAAATATAAAATATAAAAACTACGTTTAAATCGTTTTTCAGTGACGACAAACATGACAAATATACCAACTGGACTTGTCAGGATATGATAAAAGCATTAAATTTTCTTCTTGATAATATTTTTGTTCGTTTCGGTGATACAGTCTATCAGCAAAAAATAGGTATTCCTATGGGTACCAACTGTGCACCTCTCATAGCAGATTTATTTCTTTATTGCTACGAGTCACAATTCATGGCAAAAATTCAAAAAGACCCTTCTAAACAGCATTTAGTGGATAAATTTAACAATCCATATAGATATTTGGACGATATTTTGGCTTTAAATAATCCTGAATTTTCTAAATTTACAGATGAAATTTATCCTGCAGAACTTACTTTAAATAAATCCAATAGCAGCAGTGATTATACTCCTTTTCTTGATCTTGATATATCAATAAATCAAGGAAAGTTAAACACTAAGGTTTATGATAAAAGGGATGATTTCTCATTCCCTATAGTCAATTTCCCCCATCTCGACGGCGATGTTCCGTAAGCCCCTTCTTACGGGGTCTACATTTCACAACTTGTTCGATATGCACGAGTATGTAGTAATGTCTCTGACTTCAACGACCGAAATCTTTGTCTCACTGAAAAACTTCCGCATCAAGGGTTTAGATATCATAAATTGATAAAAACATTCTCTAAATTTTATTATAGATACATTGACTTATTAAGAAAATTTGGTTCTACATGCAGGGCTCTTATACATCAGGGCATTTCACATCCAAACTTCTATGGAAATATCATTTACAAAGCGCATAAATTCAAAAATTGTCCTTCCAAACTTATTAATCCGTTGAACAAACTTATTCATAAAGGCTATAAATACAGCATTGTTGTTAAATCTTTACTTGGCAAAAATATTGATCATCTCCTAAATGCTTTACACCATAACTAAATTTAAACAATTTTTCATATTGGCAGTATTTGGCATTGCACAATATCATGTTCTTCTTTCATAATTGATGATGTTGTTATACCAAATCTATTTAGAAGTATTTCAATTGAAATTTCATATGTAAGAAGGCTTGATATCATAGTCAACGGAAATTATGTCCTTAGCTAGCTGTCAGTAACTGCGAGCATTTGTCCGGACAGTACCTGTATGTATTGTTAAGTTGGACTTTTTTCTAGTTTGATTTTTACTGTGAGTCTTTTTGTGTATTTATTTTCAGCCATTAACCACACATAGGGGGAGAGTTTGGATCCAAAAAAACGAGTTTAACCCCACCGCAATTTTTGCGCCTATCCCAAGTCAGGAATATGTTGGTCATTGGCTTGTCCTTGTCTTCTTATAAAATTTTAGTTTCTTGATATTTGGGTTATTGGATGTGGTTTGTTTCCATTGATTTATTCACTTTTTTACCTTTTCGGGGCCATTTAGGGCTTACTATATGGTGTGATGTTCCTCATTGTGTTGAAGACCATATGGTGACCCCTAGATGTTTTGTTTTTGGTCGTTTTAACCTGGATATGGGATGTTGTCTCCTTGACATTTACCCCATTTCATTTCTTTTTCATATATAAAAACAGCTAAAAATCACTAGAAAGGAACAGAAAGAAAGCCCATATTTTCGACCTTATAGCTCCAACTATGAGGCAATTGGACAGAAAACCACAAGAATGGTCCTTCCAGAACGAAAGAAACTTGAACCCCCGAAGAGTAACAGACTTTATCAGATTGCCTCATAGTTGGAGACCATTAGGCCGATAGTTTGAGCAATACTTTCTGTTCCTTTCTTCCGATTTTTAGCCGGTCTTTTGTTATTCTTACTTTGTACATTTTGTCCCTTTTAGCCTTTTAAAAATGCGGCCTACGTTTACTAATGCTATTTTGCTTAAACGAATTTACAACGGTTGCTTGTTACGTGGTTATCCAATAGAAGGTGCTATACACTACTTGTTTGTTTGTTTTTTTTTTTTGTTGTTTTTTTTGTTTTTTTTTTTAGAATTGCGCGTATTTAATTTATTAAATGTTTATATTCCAAAATCATCAAAGCCAAAAAATTGTCCGTTTTCTCGCCGTTTAAAACGTTACATATGATAAAGTGCACCCGCTACTATAAAGACTTTATAACGATGTTGATCTTGAGTATCTTCATTGACATTTTCGCCCTGCGTCGTTGATGAAGAAGGTTATCTGTTACCCGACAGTTCTGTTCTCAGGTCATTCTCTTGCCGTTCTATGCGGTGACATTTTGTGAAAATTTGTTTAATTTGTCAAGCACGACGTAATGATTACCTGTGTAAGATAAGTTGTTGAGCGGTCAAAAGACACAGATATCTTTTTTTAAATTGATAGTTATACATAGTACCTAGATATATCAATTAAAACTAAATGGCGGCACAATTAAAATTGAAAAGCTGACATTTTGAGCCCAAAGGAACTAGTCAAAACTGTGAAACCACACACAATAACTATAAGAATTTTTATTTTCAACAGTAAATCCTAAAAATTCCAAAGGCCCGATTGTTATGAAACTTGCACTGCAAATATGTTAATTTTGAATCTTTCATGTGTTAGATGTGTCTTAGCGGGTTCCTGACTTAACCTACCGAAATTCTATTATAATGAAAATCACCCTCGCTTTAAATGTAAAAAAATCTTATATGAAATCTAAAAAAAATCTGTCGTTTTTAAATTCAAATAATAAATACAGAAACATAATGCACAAACAATGGCTATGTTCTCAAATTTAATATTTTATCCATTTCAACCATTTGATGATTTTATTTTACAAAAAATACCAATAAAACAAAAAAGTTATAATTTTTGTTCGTAGAGTATTATTACGACAGCTTAATCGTGCCAAATAGAAGAAGAAAAATATAATAAAAATCGTTCAAACGATTTAAAAATCGTTAAAACGATTTTAAAAATCGTTTGTACGGTTTTTTAAAATCGTTTGTACGATTTTAAAATCGTTATAACAATTTTTAAAATCGTTTGTACGATTTTAAAATCGTAAGAACGATTTTCAAAATCGTTAGAACGATTTTTAAAATCGTCAGAACGATTTTTTTATTTCGTTTGTACGATTTAAAAATCGTTTGTACGATTTTAAAAATCGTTTGTACGATTTTAAAAATCGTTTGTTAGATTTTAAAAACCGTTTAAACGATTTTTATAAAGTCGTTTGTACGATTTTAAATTCATTTGTACGATTTAAAATCGTTTCGACGATTTTTCAAATTCGTTTGTACGATTTTAAAATCGTTTGTACGAATTTAAAAATCGTTTGTACGTCTTTTTTTTTAATCATTTGTACGTTTTTTTTTAAATCGTTTAAACGGTTATAAAACTCGTTTGTACGATTTTTAAAAATAGCTATTACAATAGTATGGAGGCTTATTTATGACATTTCTGGTTTCGGGAAGATAAGTAGCTCCCCAGATAATGATATCCGTGTACAGACGTTACAATTTTTAGGGAGAATGATTAAAAGTGCATGTACTCTCGCTTACTGGCAAGTCCCATAAGTAAGCTTGCACACATGGATTTGAATAGAGACAATGTTCGGTAACGAGTGAAGGTTTGAAATCGAAAGATAAATATTACATTTCCAGGTCATACGATTACACTATCTTTATTTCAAGCCTGAACTCAAGAAGCTAGGGAGTCGAGACGTAGAGGTTGTTCTAATTATTTCTCAATGAAGAATTCGCATATGTCCCATGTGCTTTTCCAGCTAGTATCACCGGCCAAGTCGTGCAGACGTTCTCTGTTGTATGGACGAAAACCGATAAGTTGAAGAGTTAAAATATCTAAAGTAAAGAAATCCTGTAAACTTTGGTTTCCACTCACTTAAATCTCCCTTCTAGGTGATTAAGGCATTACTTTTTGTTCTTTTAGTTATTCGTTCATATCTTTGATGTCATATATTTTTAATTGTTTTTTGGTCTTGAAAATATTTGATTTGGTATTCACCGTTGAAATATTAGATGTCAAAATGGCCATCTGCAGGACTAACATTTACTGCGATTTCGGTATCACTGGCGCATCCAGCAAAAAAGGGGTTCTTATGGGGTTCCAGAAAAAGGGCGTTCAAGTCGACTTTTTTGCAATTTTGCCATTTTCTTCTTAAATTCTGCACGAAATTTAAAGAAAGTTTAAGAAAAGGGGATAGAACCCTGGAACCCCATCTCTTGGATCCGCTTGCTATATTGTGTGTGTGTGGTTCAAGATGTCCTCCACTGTAGATCTTAGTTTTAAAGCATTAGACTTAATGGAGAAATGTTGTAATCTCTTTCTCTTTTAAACTATTTCAGTAGTATAGAGGAGGTTTTCATTTATTATTTGTTTATCCGTTTATGGATCCGTTGCCATAGGTACAGTACATGAAGTGTTCCGACATAACATGTAGTGTTGCCGAAGTAATGGTAGTGCCTTGATACCTGCGACAATCCTCGATTTACCGTATTCATCGGGTGTCAGGTCCGCATTAATAGTTATCCAGCCATTGAAACGTCCACTGGTCGTTGTTTCAGTTGTACGGGCCATCCAGTGTAAGATTCTAGCCTGACTGATTCATTGGCATACTCTATGTATTTTGGACAAGTAATGTCCGGTCTTTCCTTGGGACTTCTCGGTATAAGTCCGTGTTATTGTAAACATTCTTGCATGACGGGACATTATGGAAAATTTCTATGGAGTTCCAAGTGTAAAACGTCTTCAACTCTCCAGTCAACCAATACTCTACCATAGTGTGTGCATTGACAACTGCCTTCTATACAGATATAATACAAACTAGAAATATTGTCCTCCGCTGGACCACAAATGAATACCCCCCCCGTTCCCTAAGTGTAATAAATTTCTTTTAACAGTTGTCCAGACCAAATTTGAATGCATGTCATATAAGCTAGGTAAAGTGTGAAGAAACTTTCTACTCCATAGTGGATTATAGTGATAGTGATTAAACATCATCATCTCGGCAAACAGGAAGTAGTAATACAGACCTAAAAATGGCTTACACGTTACAACTCATCAGGCATAGTTAGTTATAGTTAAAAATCAGAGAACCATGGATTGACTCACTGATAGTGTGACGGATGCCGCTAGTGGAGCAGGACATGCTCACCCTTCCGGAGCACCTGATGTCACTCCCGGTTTTCATGAGAGTTCACACTATAAGTGCCTTAATTTTTGGTGTTGTCTTTTTATTTCCGTGCATTGTACCTGTCTCACGTCCTTGTTTTGTCTTTGTTTTTCTCTGTTGCCGTTTTTGCCATGTCTTTGAATTTCGATTTTTGTGGTCTTCGCTTCCAGTGTTCCTTCGGTATTCTACTGCCGTTGTTTCCAAGATGACAACATATCTTTTCCTTTAACACTTGAAATTAGTTTTTCCTGTATTGACCTAACTATCGGAATTTATATGTTCAATACACTGGGTGTCTAATAAGTAGCAGGAGATCCTTACTGCACATAATCCCACTCATTCTTTGTTTAAAGCTTACAATTTTACAAGAGAATACTTATTATATAAGATAAAGCATGCAAAATGCCAAGCTGGTTCCGCGCGAAAGTCACATAAAAAAATTTAAAAAAAATGTATTTTTAAGTGAAAATTCAGTGTTTTTATGATATTTTGTTTTGTTATCTGTATTATTTATCAAAGTTTCATTGATTCATATATGCAAATTATAGCTTTATACACATCAAAATTCTCAGTAAATGTGGTTTTGCTATTGTTCTATACCTTGCATCAGCTTTTTTCTGACCTGGCAATTTGCCAAATAAGCTGAACAAGATTTGCTTTGACAAGTAGACCATATTTATTTTGTGAGTTTACCTTGTTTGTTTATTCCCGATATAAAAATTTGTTTTTGTGTATTTGAAACAATATATATAAGCCGTAGAATAATCAATAACCCTACAGCATCATCTGTGCATATGTTAAAAAAATATTCCGAAGAAATGTGGTCATCTATTGCCCGATTTCTATGTATTGTCAAGCTTGTTTATTTCCAATGTTACCTTTATATATAATATCTTCGATTTTATAACTGTCTGTCTTCTTAGAAAAGGGTTTCGCTCTCGATATGTTACAGGAGCCCCTATAACTTTCAAATAGAGGTGACACTTGGACAGAAATGATGTGTAATATATGAATTTAACAATCGCCTTCCTCAGTTAAAATATAACACATACATGCATCTTTAGTTTTATATGCTTCATTGGTATAATTCATAGCAAAACCTCTGAATATTTAACAAAAATATTCTTTAATTACACCAAATGAAGCGCGTATTATTCACGTTCAACAATACATGTCTCAGTGTCTGAATTCAATTCAAAATTTTCGAAAATAAAAAAAAAAATATCTTAAAACTAAAACTAATACTTATACGAATCAAGCGCTTAAAGTCGACAAAATCGATTTATATAAGTCCACTAACCTCATATTTTGTTTAAAATATAGAAATATATGTAGATGTATATGAAAATATGTCGGAAAAGCACAAATTAATAGTAATATCCAAAAAATATCAGAAAATCTAATGGTATGATACTCTATTACCTCGTTTTTGTGTATATTTTTCTCACAAAGGGTTATCTGTATTAAACTGTATTATTTCCTTTCAAAAAAGAAATTAATTGACAAAAGAATTATATCATGGATAGAATAGCATCATTTGCATATTATCTTAATATCAAAATGGGGTTCATTGTTGTTTTGGCAATGTGCCAATCTTTATTCTTTTATTCTTCTTTTGACATGGGTGCTAGTAAAATCACGTGGTCACGTGACTTGCACATGCGCGTTTTGATATCTTATTGTACAGTCTTAAACTATATATATTGAAGGTTACATTGAAACATATTATATCAAAATTCCAGGTGGGCCGGAAAACGGCCTTATTGCAACCCATCCTTTAATTTGTACATGACTTTCCTGCATTATGCATTGAGCTTAATTAATTTCTCTCTATCAATAAAGCTTCTACTACATTGTAGAATCAATAACTAAATAACGATATGCAGTAGATTATAGTTCTGCAGGTGGTCAATTTTACAGCATATGCTTCGTAAGTGCAGATACAGTCAAAATATTCGGAAGACCAGGAATTCAACTAAGATTAAGCCAACATCTGCTAAGGACAGAGATTTGCAGCAGGGAGATACTCCAGAGTTTTATCAAATTTCTTCTCTTCAAAAATGTCGATTTTCGGTCTGGTAATGGAGTTCTTGGAAAGATTGCAATAACAAAGTTTTTGTTCTTCAGATTACCTTCCCAACAAGTGTTATACCCTCAGAGTAGATAAAAATTGAAACTTTTAAAAAACCAAATACCTATAAGTAAGCCAAATCATTTAAATAGATCTGCAGCGAACAACGGAGGCAAGAAAAAAATATCAGGGAGCTTAGAAACGACTTTTGTATGCCATTTGGAAAACCCAGCATTATAGCTCTGATTGCAAGTGCATTTATGTCGGTCAAACAAAGGATATGCATGGCAGATTGGTGTTGTTTTCCCAACGAACATTTACAGCAAAGGCAGACAATAACTGTTTTAGGATTGTTTAGGGTGTTCTTCCTTGGTATTATATTGATTTTTTAAGTAGAACTCTTAATGCTGTTGTCTACTCCAGATTCAATGAAGTACCCTTTGCAGAAAATGTTATGATGATGACAGAAGCAGGGCAATAACAGGTTCTTCAGTGTTTGTCAAATCTTTGCGACTAAAGGGACGATTTTTATTTCAAAATTATAAATTTCACTAAACAAGGACAGTAATATTCGAGCTTCTCTTGCTTATGGAGTGTAGTTTCATAGCTGATTCGTTACGCGAGAGTACAAATTATACAGACTTCGCATCAGACATAGTCATCTCTGTGACCGCCTTAATAATCAAGGCTTCAAAAAAAAAAAAAAAAAATCCGTCTCATACGATCATTAAAGTGTTCATTAATATTGTTAATATCAGTCCCGTTTCGGTCCGAACCCTGATTCAAGATTCTTTCTTTATCTAATAATGGGATGATCAATTCTTTTAGCTGTCTAAGACCTTTCAATGGCAATTGCTGTTGAGTTGCTACCGGACACTACTGCAATGGAAGAGGAACTTTGGCTGGCCATAAAAACGGTTTAACCCGTAATTTCTTTTGAAATGCCTGCACCAAGTCAGGACCATTGCGGTCAACAATTTTGCCGATGGATTCCACCTGATTTGTCTTTTTATCTCATTGACTTCGACTCTTGACAACTCTGTTCGGTAATTTTGTTATTACCCACATCCACTTTAAATGTTAGCTTATGATTCGTAAATTTGACACAATTCCTAATCATTCTATCATATTGTTTTTATCAATTGTATCTTTTTTCAGTTTGTGTGGATTTTCAGTATCGCTACACATTCACCAGTGAAATATGGTGATTACATGTACCCTGATTGGGCTATTGTTATTGGTTGGTTTGTAGCTATACTCCCCCTCCTTCCGATTCCTATAGGAATGGTGTATATTCTCTGTAAAGAAGACGGTGCAATAATTGAGGTAACTTACTGTTAAACGCATTAGTGTTCACGACTTTTAATGTTATGATGTATGGCAAATTAACATGTTCTCGTACATGTCGTATTTTGGGTAAAGTTGCTCGTAAAAATGAAACATCGGGTGAATTGTTCATTGTTTACTGCAAACTTTGGATTGCGGATACAGTTTGAAGTCAACTTTTAAGACAATCACAAAAAAAACCCACAAAAATTCCAAAGTTGCATTATAAACAGTAACTTTTCTTATGATGTACACGTGTTTCATGGATTAAGCTCACGTCAGCCGAATGAGATTCTAATAATATGGAAGGCCATAATCCAAGAGTAGCCAGAAAGGGGCACTCATTACCAAAATATCGAAAAAGGACGCCAAATCAATACCAAGGACATCAATCGAGTGCAATCAGTATTTGTAAGGGGTTAGAGTTTGACAAAAATAGTCAGTTTTTAAAAAACTTTATGTGCATTTTTCATGTCTGACAAGTCTAACTGATTCGCTTAGCTGTGGCATCGACCAGATAGTTTCAAAATACAAAAATACCCAAGATGCATAATAGACAGTAAATTTTCTTATGCTTTACAAGTGTTTCAAGAATTAACCTCTCATCAGCAGCATTTCCAAATAATATGGAAAGCCAGAATCGAAAGAGGACCCTGATATATCAGAAGTTAAACGGGATATATAAAGGCATTCTCCAAATGTTTCAAAGGCAATAACTTTTTTCCAGTTTTCAAACGAAGTAAAACGGATAAAAAGTAGCATATATCGCTTTTACTCTTACCGATTAGGTATTCAAAAAAGGAATTTTGAATACACAGATTTATAAAATAAAGGTTAGAAAAATTGAAGAAACTGGGTCGCTGATATATCCTGCAGATTTTCCATGTTATCACATAATGACGTCATAATCGTTAGGGATATCGTAACAACCAAAGGCTGCTTCAACATTCAAAATCGACATTATTTCGAGTTGTTCGGTAAAAACATTCACCCAGTTACAAAACATTTGCTGATCAAACGAAGCATCTTTTTGAAGATGAAAATTGCTAAAAAGTCGAGAAAGGCATGTGTGTCGAATTTCTTGTGCACTTTTGGAGCCTTGAAACCTTAGCGCAATAATTACGAAACTAAAAATACAAAATAAAGAAAAGAAATTCGAAATTGAAATCTTCACTTTTGACAATTATTCTAGTTTTAAGTCGTTCATCTAAGCCATTTAAGACGACAAGGCTAAACATGGAAGTCATCTTTTTGTTCGGTAGTGTCTTTGATTTCCCGTTAAATAAAGCTTTCATGCTTTAACACTTTGGCCTTTTTTAGCTCACCTGGCCAAAGGCCATGTGAGCTTTTGCCATCACTCGGCGTCCGTCGTCCGTCCGTTAACTTTTATTGAAAGATCTTCTCCTCTGAAACTACTGGGCCAATATTAACCAAACTTGGCCTGAATCATCACCAGGGTTTGCACTTTAAAGTTTGTGATTTTTATGGCCGCTGTTACTAAAAATAGAACATAGGAGTAAATAACTCAAAAACCGTTACAGGTATCAAAAATCTGACATGGGGTAAAAATGATCAGCATGATGAGATCTACCCACCCTGCAATTTTGGAGAATATCCGATAATCGGTCTTGGAGTTATTACCCTTCTCCCGCAAAATTTCCATTTTTTTGTTACTTTTCGTCTTATATATTGAAAATGATAGCAGATAGGTGTAAAGTTTAAATTACAAAAATGGTCAGCATAATAAGATCTACATGTCCTTCAATTTTGAAAAAAAGTCTGACGACCCATATAGGAGTTATAGCCCCTTTTTTGTTGAATTTTCACGATTTGTATACGTTTTTACTTTTATTTCAAAAACTATTTGTGATGGAGGTTAAGTTTGAATTGTAAAAGTGTTTAGCTTATCGAGGACTACAATTTCTACAGATGTCCAGCAGGTTCGCATCTCATCCAAGATGGCCGCCAGCGGGGAACATAGTTTAACATAGGGACCCTATGGGAAAGGCATTTGAAGATCTTTTTCTCTGAAACTACTAAACCAATTGGAACCAAACTTTGTCACAATTGCCCATTGGTGATCCACTTCAAAGTTTGCGATTTTTATGTTCATACCTCATCCAAGATGGCCGCCAGCGGAGAACATAGTTTAACATATGGACCCTATGTGAAATGCATTCAAACATCTTCTTCTCTGAAATTACCCAGCTAATTGGAACCAAAATTGGTCAAAATAGTCCATTGGTGGTAACCTTCCAAGTTCGTGATTTTTATGTTGGTACATCATCCAAGATGGCCGCCAGCAAGGATCATAGTTTAACAAAAGGACCCTATCTGAAATGCATTTAAAGATCTTTGAAACTACTGAGCCAATTGGAACCAAACTTGGTTACAATACTCCATTGGTGGTCGCCTTTAAAGTTTGTGATTATGTTCATACCTTATCCAAGATGGCCGCCAGGGGGAAACATAGTGTAACATAGTGACCCTTTGTGAAATGCATTCAAAGATCTTCTCTGAAACTACAGAGCCAATGGGAACCAAATTTGGTCACAATAGTCCTTGTGTGGTTTCCTTCGAAGCTTGTGACTTAAGTATGTATGTGAGAAACTGTAACATCTGGTGAACTGATGTATAGTATGGATAATAATGCCATTAATGGATGGTCTCCTAGTGACAATGAATAAAACCAGTCACCAGGTGAGCGATACAGGCTCATGTGAGCCTCTAGTTTATTTTTTTGTTTTTTTTTTTTTGTAATTTGAAATTGTTATTCTTACCAAATGTTTATTGTTCCCACGTCTCATGATTTTATTATGCCAAGTTTTCTTACTATTGGCTCGATGAGTGCCCTGTTGTTGTTTAAATGTTGTGATCGTCTTCCATTAGTCTTTTTGTCGGGCAATGGATGACAGCAATTGTAAGAACAATTTGCCAGTTAAGTTTATATTTGCTGACGATCCTGTATCCATGGATGAAAAGGTAAAAAAGCAATCCGTTGCTAGGGGCTATCTTGAACTTGCTATGAGGTATGAGTAAAGCTCATTGTTTAAGGCCCTATTGTGACCTAAAGATGAAGAACAACAATAAAGCGTTATTCCATTGCTTAATGTTACCATGTATTTGTATAGACTTTGTCTCATTTGCATTTACTCCATATCCCTTCATTGTTACTTACATAAATATGCTGTGTATGTGCAGCAGCATTAGAATCAAATAACACGGAAAGCCATAATCTAAATGTAGTCAAAAAGAAGTACTCATTATCCAAAAATTATCGACAGTAGAGGCCAAATCCAGTATAAAAGACATCCACCGAGTGTCAGTCTCAAAAGCAGAAAAATTTCTATACGTACAATGAAATAAAAGTTTACACAATTAAAAAAGGTATACATACTGAAAAGTGTACGATGTTATCAAAACATATATATATTTGTACTTTTACAATGTTATTCGGACTAGCTTTTTATTGTGCTCACATCTCTTGTGCTATTTTACTAAGTTTTCTTACTATTGACTCGGTGAACGCCCTGTGTTTGTTTATTTATTGTGATTTTTTTGTGTTGGTCTTTTTGTCGGGCAACGGATGAAAGCGATTGTAAGAACACATTGCCAGTTGGTTTATGTTTGTTGACCTTCTCGCATCCATAACATGAGAAACATGGATGTAGCGTTGCTCGATATCTAGCAATGAATTCCGCTCAAACCGATGCTAGGGGCTGTTTTGAACTTACTTTGAATATGAGCAAAGCTCATTGTTGAATGCCTCATGGTGACTTCAAGATGGAGAACAATAAAAGCGGTGTTTCATCGCTTGTTTTCCCATGTATTTGTAGAGACTTTGTCTCATGTGCATGCATTGACTCCATATCCCTTTATTGATTATTTAGACTTAACACAATGCCGAATTGACTGTAACTTTAGTTTCCGCAGAAAATTATATGACAGATCATATCAAAAAGTTTGAAGACTATTAATATTTCTTTTGTAGAGATTTCGGAATTCTTTGAAACCAACTTCAGCATGGAGACCAGCAAATACGGTGGATATTGATTTCGAGGCCGAATTGGAAAAACTAGCTGTAACATAGTTAAATTGATGTTTGTCATCGACATATGAACCTTAGTTTACGTCGTAAAAACACTGGTTATCAACATACATTGGTTGTCAATGGTTACGTACCAAGAAGTGATAACCGCTACGAAAATGTACAAGTGACCTTACGTGATACAACTTTACCCTATCAAACACATTAATAAATAAAGTCAACTGTTGATGTTATAATACTCAAATAAAGTAACTGTATAGAAAGATGATCGAATACGCTATTGTGTCACCCAAATGTAAGAAAGAAATACTTCCAAGTGATATTTCTTGTGATAGGGGATCTAACCGTGCCCCGGATCCATGCGCTCGTTTAAATTCGTTTCTTAAGACGACACAGTGGGGTTTTGATATACAAAATATTAATCTGTTTCTAAAATACTTTAAAGCACTTGTTATTTGCTGAAGAATATAAACAAATGTGTATTGTGCCTGGTTCTTTTTTCTATGAAAGCATTTCCATTTGTCAGAAATGTAAACCTAACGAATCAACTGAGAACATAAGACCTTCGTAGCGATCCATGGATCAAAGGTTAAGTTTATTAGGTACAAATTACCGTATATCATTACGGCATATAGCAGTTATATAATCAAAATAAAAAGAAATGTTCCATTCAAGATACCATACTCCACTAGTAGTTTCCTGTAATTTTTTTTTAGATAAAATCATAACCCAAAATCTCATTGTAACTATTCCATAACTGAAAAGGGTTTTCAAAGCATATTTTGTTTTGTATTGATCAATTTTTCTCTGGAAACTTGCAATATTTAAATTTCCCAAATTCTGTTCGAAACTATGGAGTATCTCCCTCTTGCAAAGCTCTGTCTTAACTAATGTTGGCTAATTTGTTCTCTATCGGTCTTTATACATCTTTTGGTATATGGTTTTCCAATATTTTGATTTTATCTGCACTGAAGAGACATAATTTGTCGAAATGCGCATTTGCAGACGCCAAATTAACAGCGACTTCGGCATTATGTTATTCAAATGGAAAAACCAATTTTATCTCTCTAAATTATTAATGTCAGCAAATAGTTAAATTATAAGGCTGATGAATAAATAGTACATTTTACAATGGTCGTATAAAATGCGTCAAAAATGTGAAGTGTCATACCCGAACCTTTCGCGTGGTTAAACATTCACGGATATTTGAAATTTGATTGTAAAATGTTTGTTTTTCGCGTGGGGGTTATATTCGCGTAAATTTCCTAAACGCGAAATAGGCGAAAATTTTCCCCACGCGAAAATTTCCACGTTTACAGGATCAATACATCATTTCGTATGATATTTCACTTCTGGTTTTCTCTAACATGTATGACCTATAGTAGGGTGCCCAAGCAACCATTTTTTCTAATTTGGGATAACGGAATCACACACACCTGCATTATACAATGTACATGTTTGGAAAGAGGAGACCATGGCGCATCGAAATAACAATGGCGTAGTAACCGATTTTTGTCACATTTTATTTAAAAATGGGTTAAAGGTAAGTTCCCAAAACTCAGAAATCTCATGCAACTAAACATTGCCCTTAAATAACCAACAAACCTGTAACAAAATTTCAAAATTTTTTGGCTAAATACTTACCAGCACTTCATTGTTTTACTTTTTATAATGATTTGTCAATTATCTGTATTAAACAAGTTTCAAGGTTTTGTTTTGCTTTAAATGTCTGTCATTTTAAATATTTACAAAGCAAGAACACCAGAAGACGGAAGACCAAAGACACCACATGCCCACAAAACACACGAACATTACATACAAAAGTACACAACACAAAAAACTTAAGCACCAACAGTGTGAACTCTCTAAAAACAGAGTGACATCAGTTGCTCCGGAAGGTTAAGCATGTCCTGCTCTGTATACAGCACCCTTCACACAGTCAGTGAGGCATACGTTTTGAAAGATATGTAAGGTTACTGATTGGTTATTGTCATTTTTATGAAGTGATGCAAAATGCCATCAAAGATTGCCATCATCAACGAACATATACAGTCGATAATCAATCAACATTTTTTTACTGACGATTTCAAATGGGCCACTGGGCCGATACCTCTGCTGGTGGACTGTTAGTTCCCGAGAGTATTCTATCCCAAAAGTCAGTACATCGATGCTGACCGTAAAACCCACTTTATTGAAACTTGCGATATCTAAATTTTACAAAATCTTTTTTAAAACTAAGGAGTATCTCCCTCATGCATAGCTCTGTCCTTGGCTGAATTTAGGCTTTTCTATTTAGTTCCTTTTTGTTATTTGTTCTCTATCAGCTTTTACACGTTCTTCGGTTCATGGACTTCCACAAATATTTTGGTTTGATCTGCACAGATTAGACCTAAGTTGTCGAAATGCGCATATGCAGAAAATAAATTAACAGTAACTTCGGTATTTTGTTATTTCAGAAGATGTATATTCGGAATGAAGAAATTAACAAAACTGGTTGTTTATATCGGGGAACGAATTAAACTAACCTGGCTTTTAATTGTATGTTGGAAACTAACAAATATGATGGTTATGTTTCAAATTAAAAACATTACACATTTTCAAGATAAAATTGATCATTGAAAACTTGTCAATGTCTGGTAAAATTCCAACATTTGAATATTTTCGCTATGTTTCAAGTCTTCCACATAAATCTATTTTGACATGTAACTATAGCAGTTTCAAACTTTAACCTAAAGTTAAAAATCAAACTGGCAGTATGAGTATAAAATGAGAATTCTTACAGCCATATTGAATAATAATCTCTTAAGATAGAAGCTGTTAGGAGTCATATACACATTCAATGGTTTCTACGATGGTCAATTTGCAATCTTTTAAATAAGATACCGGGCCTGTAGTAAATGAAACTGGTAAAAAAATAACTGCCGCTGGACAAACCATCTTTGATATTAAGCTAAAAAAGGCTAAATTGTACATGAATCAAAACTGTAAATGAATCAAAATTCTCCCGGGTGCCTAACATTGGATATATTTACTGTATGATCTTAAAACGATAAAAAAATCTTAATTTTATGAATCTTATTCGTAGAAGCTGCATAAATTAAGTAGTAAAATAAATATAAAGTAACGTTTGTTCACAGGGTGGATCAGGGTTTAATTTAAAAGAAAATAGAATTTGAGGTAAAGGGCGATAATGCTAATCTGAAATGAAGATGACAGGATCCGTTAAAAAAAGTGGTAGCTCTTTATATTGTCTTCTTCTTAAAAAAAATATGAAATGCCTTAAAGTTTTAATATTTTAGATGTGTTTGAATAATATTTTGTGCATTTATCCATACGTTGAGCTTAGTTTTGCTCATACAATTCTGTGATATTTGCCGATGTGTGATCCTTTTACAATTTTTTAATTGCTTGTTCAAACATACAATCTAAAAGTAATTGGAGTCCTCGCCACAAAGTGATGGGCGCCCTATAGTAATCACTCTGTCCGTCCATCCATCCATCCGTGCGTCTTTCCGTCAGTCCGTCCGTAACAAAGTCGTGTCCGGGCCATACCTGCTTTGTCTTTGAGATAGGCTTTTGATATTTTGCATATAGAAACATCACTTTAAAATAGTGCGTCATGACCCATGACTGGTGACCTTTGACCTTGAACTTTTCCCTTAAGGTCAGATTATTGCATTTCTAATGACAAGTAATGTCTAGGCTATATATTTTTGTCTTTTTAGATAGACTTTTGTTATGTTGCATGTAGTTAGATCACTTCAAGACATTGTGTCAAGAACTATGATTTGTGACCTTTGACCTTGACCTTTGTCTTCAAGGTAAGATTATTGCTTTTCTAATGGGCTACATTTTTTTGTCTTTTGAGATAAGCTTTTGATATTCTGCATGTAGGTAGATCACTTCAATGAATCGTAATCCTTGATTTGTGACCTCTGACCTTGACCTTTTTCCTCAAGGTCAGATTATTGATTTTCTAATGACATGTTGTGTCCAGGCTAACACTTTTTTGTCTTTTGAGATGGGCTTTTCATATTTTGCAAAGAGATATATCACTTCAAGACTATAGTTGTCATGAACGGAATTAGTGTAACCATGACCTTGACTATATTCTTCAAGGTCAGTTTATTGTTTTCTTAATAATAAGTCTTGTCCAGGGTATTACCTTTTAATTTTCATGTTTTGAAGTATACGTTTGATAAATATGAAATAGATCTCTTCGAGGACATGAGCCTATACTATGGTTTGTGACCCTTGACCTTGAATTTTGTTATCAAGGTCAGATTATTGCTTTCCTTATGACAAAGTCTTGTACAGACTATAAGTTTTTTTGTGTTTTGAGATATGCTTTTGTATTTGGCATTAACATTGATATGTTCAAGTAGGGGCATATATCAATGCTGGTACCCTTAATTTTTTATCAATCAGTCCTTTGCAATGGTAAATGATACACAATTTTGTCTCAAGCGTTGTCATTTTATTGTTGGATATATTTTCAAACATGTGGGTATTACTTTTGTTTACTTCTTGATAATTGTGCTTTGCCTACACTTGAATTGTGTCCACACACTTAAATGAATTCTTATTGAACAAAGAAAACTTTCTTTAAGCCTATTTATGGAGTTAGTTGGCTTTTTAAAAATGTATTTCACTTTTTAAACATGTAACTTCATTGATTTGTAACCATACAAACCTCGGTCAAGATAAGAAATTCTTTAGATTGTTGATCTCGTTTTAGATAAATAGACCTTTTTTTAGCTCAAATATCAGTAGAAATTTACATTTAAATTTATATTGAACGCGTTAGTAGTTTCGAGGTGTTAAATTGTCTAAATTCGACTACCATATTGAAAATGGCTGTCACGTGATCAAGTCACAAGATATCGATTTCATGTGATAACCAGTATGCCCTATATATATATATATATAGGGCACTTTAAATATAAATATATTAATCAGATATTTTATGGGCCAAAAGACTTCAAGATGAAGAACAACAATAAAAGCGTTGTTCCTTTGCTTGTTTTTTACCATGTATTTGTAGAGACTTTGTCTCATGTGCATTTACTCCATATCGTTTTATTCACCATTTATAGCAACCACTCCTTATCAAAAGTGAATAACAAAGCCAGGCAATTCCTTAATCATGTGAATGTGATCGAAATGGGTGATGCTCGTATGGGTGTCCAGTTCAACTCATGTGCTAAATAGCCAATCGAGGTAAACAAATGCATTCGCTGATTTGAGAACTGATTCGATAAACACGAACAGACGGTACAATTTATATATTAGGTTTTCCGAAAATAATCGGATTGTGCGATTTCCTATGCATGTCGATTCCATTGCTATAAATATGCAATACACATGACACAGGTAAACAAATGTTATTTTCATCTATGACAAAGTTCTACGCGACGGTATTACTGGATTTATTCCGAGAAACAGGGACGTAAATACTGTGAATATTTATGAATTGTATTTTAATATCAATTTTATATAACAACAACGTCAATATTAGACCTACAAAACAACGGCAGTAGAATACCGAAGGAACAAAGGGGTGGAATTTACAAAAATCTAAGTCCAAAGGATTTTGAAAGAAATTTACGCACTTTATTTGATCGGAGGCATGTAGCTCTTTAAATACGTTAATAGGCCGGTGGTCTCACGTGACATCTCTCGATAGGTTTTAACAACTCTCAGCCTACGGCGTTCGAGTTAAAAAATACAGAAGTAACTGTGAATTTTGTTTCTGCATATGCTGCTTATGTGTATTTCGACAACTCATGCTTCTTCGGTGCAGATCAAACCAAAACATCCATTAACCAAAATACATGTAAAGCTGATATACATGTAGAACAAATAACCAATGGGATCTAAGAAGAAATGCTAAATCAGATAAGGACAGAGATATGAAAGAGGGAGATACTCCTTAGTTTTAAAAAGACTAATCCCACTTATTTTCATGGAAATTCGATGTACACTACTTTTATAGGAAATTCGGCGTACCCTCTAATTTCCATGGAAAATCGATTTCAAATGATTTGAAATTTCGTGTTGATTGTCCTAATCCTAACAGAATCAGAGCCACAGGCGCAAAATAGTGCGACAATAGACTATTTCCAAGTTAGTTTTTGAATTTCAGACTGATCCCATGTGGAAATGTCTTGGTTCCATCTTCCCTTTGGCACGAAGAAAAGAATATTTTTTGAAGAGATTTATTTGTAGGAAATTCAAACTTGTTAAAATGACCTGTGTTTTCACAACTTGGTTTTAGATAATGTCAGTAATTCTTCACCAATGAGGCAGATTAACACATTTCTGCAAAAATTGCGTTAACAAGAGTATGACTCATGGACGGACCAAAACAACATGGTACTGAGCAATTTGTTGAGATTGGGCTAATTACTTGTAATTCTGGCCGTTCAATGAACAAATAAGTGAATATATGACTGTAAATGTCGTGATATGAGCGATTCCCTCGTGCTACTGTGAAATTTTGATTAGCTCCCCCTGTATGTGATATGTAAATTAAGTATTTTTCATGAGCTTTGAGGATAAATGTGATCATTGAAAGGGTCGCTTTGATGACAATCTATCGATATGCACCCGTAAGCATGACTGATCGATGGTTTTCTTCGCTGTACAAGGCCATAAAACAGTTTTTTCGTACCAATCGCCTGTAAAAGTTCGAGGTGTTTGAGAAAACGAAATCCCCTGCATTAATTTAAATAACACAACCAACAAGCATGATAATTGAGATATTCCGTAGCATATATGATTTCTAAGTAGATGTGTTCTTTAAAATCTTACGAAGCTACCAAAACTGCTCTTACATAAAAGTGCCGGGAAAATCTACTTACTCATGACTTGGAGCTACTCCGTCGCGGTAACGGTTGTACACGGTGTATATGAATATGAACATGTGAACAAGTACATCTTACTTATAAATATAAAAAGTATACTCTTTACAGAAGGTACTACTTTGTTAATAAAAATATACATGTTGTGTACAAGTTGTCATTTTGTACAAGTTATAACTTGTACAGAAATTTTGTACAAGTTATAAAGAAATTGAGAGTACCTTCATTTGATGAAGAATTCTGGCAATTAATTCTATGTTTCAAACACATTAATAGTATATTTAACATCCTCATAACCAAGTCAATGTATCTGATTCACCATTGCATAAAAATAGGTATATTTTAGCATAAAACACATGTTGCTACAGAATTTTGTGTTAAATAAACACAGTGAAGTTCGCAAGCTTATTGTACTTAAATTACTTGATCATGCCGAGCTTTGCAGCTCGTTTTAGCATCAAAGAAACATATTATCGATACTTTCATAGGTGATTTGATAAGACAATAGCAGATTGGCGTGAAGGACAATTGCCATAGAAACGACATCTCTAAACTGAATGATAAATTTTCCAGCTTGGCCATACAGTTTTCTATTACCAGTTGAAAGGAAAGTCATTATCACCGAAAAATTGGGAAACCGAACCTTTTGAACGAGGAAAGCTCGGCATGGCTGGTTTTGGAGTATTATGAAACATAATAGCCTAAGACTTCAGTTTCTCAGCACAAAAGTCTGTTTTTCATTTCTGTTACGGCCCATAAAATATCTGATTAATATATTTATATTTGAAGTGCCTTATATATATAGGGCATACTGATCGATATCACGTGACTTGATAACGTGACAGCCATTTTCAATATGTTGGTCAAACTAAGACAATTTAACACCTCGAAACTACTAACGCGTTCAACATAAATTTAAATGTAAATTTCTACTGATGTTTGAGCTAAACATTGGTACATTTTGTAACCGACAAATAAATATTCATATTTATCTAAAAAGAGAACAACAATCGATAGAATTCCTTTTTAAAGTTATGATATCTGGACAAATGTTTGTATGGTTACAAATCAGTGAAGTTATGTGTTTAAAAAATGAAATACATTTTTAAAAAGCCTACTAACTCCATAAATAGGCTTAAAGAAAGTTTTCTTTGTTAAATAAGAATTCATTTAAGTGTGTGGACACAATTCAAGTCTAGACAAAACATAATTATCAAGAAGTAAACAGATGTAATACCCACATGTTTGAAAATATATCCCACAATAAAATGACTATACAAGGTGTGATACAAAAGTTTGTATCATTTACCATTGCAGAGGATTGATTGATATACAATTAAGGGTACCAACATTGATATATGACCCTTTGTCTTGAACATATCAATGTTCATGCCAAATACAAAAGCATATCTCAAAACACAAAAAAAATATAATCTGTACAAGACTTTGTCATAAGGAAAGCAATAATCTGACCTTGAGAAAAAAATTCAAGATCAAGGGTCACGAACCATGGTATACGCTCATGCCCTCGAAGAGATCTTTTGCATATTTATCAAACGTATACTTCAAAAGATGAAAATTAAAAGGTTATACCCTGGACAAGGCTTATCATTAAGAAAACAATAATCTGACCTTGAAGAAAATAGTCAAGGTTTAAAGTTACACTGATTCTGTTCATGACACCTATAGTCTTGAAGTGATATATCACTTTGCAAAATATGGAAAGCCCATCTCAAAAGGCAAAAAAAGGGTTAGCCTGGACACAACATGTCATGAGAAAATCAATAATCTGACCTTGAGAAAAAAGGTCAAGGTCAAAGGTTACAAATCAAGGATCACGATTCATTGTCGTGAAGTGATCTACCTACATGCAAAATATCGAAAGCCTATCTCAAAAGACAAAAAAAAAATGTAGCCCATTAGAAAATAAATAATCTGACATTGAAGACAAAGGTTATAGCCCGGACACATTGTTACGGACGGACTGACTGAAGGACGCACGGATGGATGGATGGATGGACAGACAGAGTGCATACTATAGGGCGCCCATCACTTTGTGGCGAGGACTCCAATTACTTTTATGATTGAACAAGCAATTAAAAAATCATAAAAGGATCACAAATCGGCAAATATTACAGAATTTTCTGAGTAAAACTAAGCTCAAAGTATGAATAAATGCGCAAAATATTATTCAAACACATCTAAAATATTAAAACTTGAAGGCATTTCATATTTTTCTTAAGAGAAAGACAATATAATGGGCTACCACACTATTTAATAGATCCTGTCATCTTTATTTAAGATAAGAATTATCGCCCTTTACCTCAAATTCTATCAGGTTCTATCAGTTTTTTTTTTAAATTAAACCCTGATCCACCCTGTGAACCAACATTACTTTATATTTATTTTACTACTTAACTTTTGCAGCTTCTACCATTAAAAACTCGTTTTGGTTCAGAATGTGGGTCAATATGATATTTCAAATGTTATAGGACCCCCTTAGGCACATTTACCATAGACATAATGCTAAATAATGTAGAGGGTACCCCACATCGTAGACCACGCACCCGTTTATTACGACAGTTTGACCTACAAAATTGCAACGATTTATTTCTACACACAATAAGCTTTAAAAACACTTTATGCTATGTAATATTTTTCAAAACTTTATATTCTGAAAAAATCATTGGCCACATTAGGATCTTAAAGCAACCTGTCCTTTGTACTTTCTATTCCCCTTCATCAAATCAGTCCTCTAAGGCCAATTACCCATATTAATTCCTTATTTTCTATGGAGCAGTTCTTTTGGTGATTTTTATTCTGCTCATTGTCTTAAAGACCTATTTACAAACGTCGCTGGCGACAAAATCGTTCAATTTTTAAAAGCAATCAATTAATTTAGTAAGATTTAAATGGATCAATTTTAAACAAGTTTCTAATTTCTAATATTGTTATTGTTAAACCAAAAATTACTATTATGTTTTTTAACATTTTACACATATGTTTTACATTGTACTTGTATAAAGCTATATGGTTTTATATTAATATTTTATGTATTTATTAAAATTGTTGAATAAAGCCAACAGTTCTCGCCACAATATAGCTGAAATATTGCTGAAGTTGGCGTAAAACACCAATCAATCAATCAATCAATCTTTTGATGACTACGAAGTTTTGTCACGTGTAGATTTTCAGGGCTTTCGAGTTTCAGCTCCTTCGGAGCTTTGGTGTTTATCAACACTTTGCCGATGTTTCTGCTGGTGGACTGTTAGTCCCCGCGGGTAATCACCAACTCAGTAGCCAGAACTTCGGTACTGGCCCGAAACCGATTTTATTTGAAAACTTGCAAAAACTTCTAAAACTTCAAAAACTTCTAAAACTTCTTGCAAAAACTTCTAAATTTGTGATTTTTTTTTAAACTTAGGAGTATCTCCCCTTTGAATAGCTCTGTCTACCTGGTTTGGGCTTTTCTGTTTAGATTATATTGGTAATTTGTTTTCTATCAGCTTTAACACGTATTTCGGTTGTTGAATTTCCAAATGTTCTGATTTGATCTGCACTGAAGAGACTCGTATAAGTTATTGAAATGCGCAAATTTCGAAACCAAGTTCACAGTAACTTCTTTATTTTCTTCAAGTAAGCGGGAAATGGGATCTTGGCAAAAAAGTGCATGTGAAAACGGGAAAGGATGTTAAAAGCTGGACCCAATATTGAGCGATCCTAAAAGATAATGGGCATGAAAATATATTTGACTGTCTGCATATTTTAATGGTCAACAGTATTGCATATTATACTTCATGCAAGAATCTTGATTTTCTATTGGGTAAATAGCCTGTGATATTTTGGTCTTTTCCTTACTAACTCCGTCCACTTGACAACCATTGGTTGCACCGATATAACACTGATAGATCAACCCGATATAATATCCTCCTCTCGATATATTACCCTCTTGACCGGAAATTGCGTTCCCAATCCTTATGCGCAATCCAGATTTTTTGTACTTCCGCCTCCACAACCAAAACAACAGACGACACTATGGCAGCATTTGCCGAGGTTGACGAGGACGAAATTCAAAGATTGATCGCAGAAAAAGACGCAAAACAATCCAAAAGAACAGTTTAAAGGACCGTCAAATCTTTTAGACAGTTTTTACAGTTGAAAGGTGTTGATCCCGACTTTGAAAGGTTCCCGAAATCAGATTTGAATGAACATTTGCGAAGAGTGAAAAAAATAATCCCTGGTATCGTTAAAATATGGACTTTAAAAGTATTTAAAGGACGAACTTGACGTAAATTTAAAATTTGACAGTGAGTTCACGTCTTCAAATGCTACATATTTTGCTGTTGTAACTGATTTAAGCAAAAAAAAAAAAAAAAAGAAAAAAAAAAGGAATTGGGCTCAACGGGACATAAACCTGCTATCTGTCCAGAAGACCTAAAAAAATTATGATCCACATAATATAATTTCAACATATTTATATCTCATGTCCTGCGTAAATCTCAGTGGATAAGATAGTTTACCTTTCTTTGGTCTTGATATAAACCGTTCACAAATAGTTCCTGGTCAATACCTGAAAATGTTAACATAAATTATCTCTCGTTATTTAGCAAGAATTACGAGAAATTTCATTTAACGATAGTTCTGAATGTTTCTTCAGCGCAGAAAGCTACAGATAAATATCAAATAATTAACACCAAATAACACAACACATGATATAAAATTTGAATTTTTAGTATTACCCAAAGACATTAATAACCTTGTTTTTTCAGAAATTTCACAGTAAGAAAATTCAAAATTTACACGACAATTTATTATAATACAGGTTCAGGATGAAACGGGCAAGAACCATGGAAAAAGAATCCCAATGATACAATATGAGAGGGCAGGATGTATGAGCAAACAGGAAATTTTATGTGTCCGGTCTCCTCATTAATCCGCATATGCAGAATTTAAATTCTCAGTAACTTCGGTATTTAGTTATTTATAAAATATATATCAAAACTTAACCCTGGAAATAAAGTACCATGGCAACAACCGAAAGACACTTTTGGTTTAAATGATGATATTTGGTACACAAAGTCACCGATTGGTAAAAACAATCTTTCATCCATGATGTCTAATATATCTAAAACTTTCAAAGTTATCAATGGTGTACACCAATCATTCAATCTGCGTAACAGCTATAACTGAAATGGATATTTGCGGTATTGATACTCGCCATATTATGCGTATTTCAGGTCACAAGAGTGAAACTTGTATAAACATTATACAGCTAGGCTTAGCGAAAGGAAGAAAACGGAGATATCTGAATGCTTAAGTGAAGCTTTAAATCAAGACAGTAATTCTACTAGTCCGAAAATTTCCAAACCGGATGTTAAAAATCCGTCTGTAAAAATAACCGAAAATGATATTGTATTTGATGAAAATTTTCCAGCTGACTTATCGGAACTAGCTTTTTTGTTTGCAAATAGAAATTTACAGGAGCTATTTGATGAATCTAGTGAATTAAGTCCATTTCAAACTGTTGAAAGTAGTAATCATTGTAATACTTGTAATACAACTTCAGAACAAGTTCTCCAAACCGCTACCTGTAGAAAAAATAATTCTACGCCCGCCCAAGTTGTTCCTAATCATCCTTCTAGAATCCACAAATAGAAACATGATGCCCTTTGTAACAAACAAACAACTGTTGTGTCAGTTTCCGTTTTCACTTGCGATGACTTTAAAGTTTCATTTCAGATTGTTTACATTTGTTGTTATTCACTGTTGTTGTTTTATTAAACCTATAAAACAGGTATTATTTTATTTCATATAGTTCACATGTGTATTCAGTATAATATAACACATACTGCCTTTAAAAGAGGGTGTTAAGCTGGAGTATCACACTCATTAAATATATCACCATCGACTAAGTCTCGGGTGATATATTTACTTCGTGTGATACTCCAGCGTAACACCCTCTACTACAGGCAGTATGTATATAATACTGTTTGATACATCAAACGAAAATCCATGGAGCAAGATTCTAATATGAAAATCCCCAGGTTGGCATTATCATTGTAAACAACCGAGGCCTAACAAAAAGGGACGTCATGTGATGTTGCCAAATATGGTAGTTTTAGATCTCGAAAATTGAGTATAAAAGCCATCCTCTCGTGCTGCTCAAAAATTTTGATTTGCTCCCTCTGGTGTTACCCTATACATGTATGTGATATGTAAATTAGTCATTTTTCATGACCTTCGAATGTAAATGTAATGGCTTAAAGAGATTGCTTTGATGACAATCTATCGATGTGAACCCGTAAACATGACTGGTTTGTGGTTTTCCTCGTTGTACAAGGTCATAGAACAGTTTTTGGTACGTACCAATCGCCTGAAGTCCGAAGTATTTGAGAAAACAAAATTATTTGCTGGATTTCTAATAATACAACCAACAAGCATGATAACTGAGATTTTCCGTGGCATATATGATTTATAAATAAATGTGTTCTTTAAATAACTAAATACCGCAGTTACTGTGAATTTTGATTCTGCATATGCACATTTCGACAACTTATGTCTCTTCAGTGCAGATAAAATCTAAACATGTGGAAGACCATAATGTCAAAGATGTTTAAAAACTGATAGAGAACAAATTACCAAATATGATCTATATAGGAAACCAATATCAGCTAAGGACAGAACTTTGCACGAGGGAGATACTCCTTACAAAATTTACAAAAATTAGATGTTGTATGGTTTTTAATAGAATCGGGTCAGCACCGAAGTACTGACTAATGGGCTGGTGAATACCCTCGGGGACTAACAGTCCACCAGCAGTGGTATCGACCCAGTGGTAACAAATAACTAAATACCGAAAGGTTGTTAAGCCAACTTATCTGCTGTTATGAGAAATTGCAGGGAAAATCTACTCCCTCCTGCGAAAAAATCTACTCCCTCATGCTGAGGAGCTACTCCCTCGTGGTAACGGTTGTACGCGGTGATATATTTCTCATAAAATGCAGTATAAAAAAATCACATATTTTAGCTTTCTTATTTTCTAAACATATTTTATTTTGAGCATCTGTATTCAATAGTTATCAATGAAAGGATATTGACTAAATGCACATGAGAAAATATGGTATTACATGGTAAAACTAACCAATGGAACACCGTTTTTATTGCTGTTCTTTATCTTGCCCCATATATCCCGATTCTAATGCCAAGTTTTCTTATAATTATAACTCAGTGTGATCGTTTGTATGTTGAATTGCATTTTGGTACTTTTGTCATCCAACGAAATGTCATGTTTGAAAAAGTGCATTGCCCGATATTTTTATCGTATCCATGTCCATAAGAAACATTGATGTCGCGTAGTTGCACTTCTAAAAAGTGAATTCTGCTACAGCCGGCACTAAAAGCCGTTTTTAACCTACCATGACGAATGAGAGATTAGTAATTGTTCAAAGTCTCATGGTGATTTCGGGATGAAGAAGAACAAGAAGTGTTGTTCCATTTGTTTGATTTTACCACGTTTTTGAAGGGATGCACATTTACTTCATATCCTTTATATTTTCGTATCATTTCATCGGATAACATCAACAAAACAATCTGGTTGTTAAAATTCTAAAGGAAGAACATTTTGCAACACAATTAACTGAAAGATTAAAATTCAGATAAATCTTTAATTATAGGGCTTTGCAGAAAAGAAATTCTTCGCATTTGAGAGTTTTTGTACATTTTAACGTTTTGGGTCTGCGGCAGGTACATTTTGTAGATATTGGACGACTGGTCCGGTAATACCCTTTGACACTAACTACACCACGCAAAATAATCGACACATGCAGTATCAATAAAAATTTTCATAAAGACCTATAGTGATCCGAGTTTTTTTACTTCAATTTATGGGAAAATATACAATCATGTGGTATTCTACTTCTAAATGTATTTGGAGGGGAGGACGAAAAAAATCAAAGGATATTTAACAGCTAATCTATCAGGAATTAAGTACAGCCAAAAAAGGTGAAATAACTTATATATATCTTCGAAGTTTATCTGCAAAGTAAAGAAGGTTTCTGTTTTATGCAGTTTTCAATACATAAAGATCAGCTTCAAAAATGTCGAAGAAAGTTTTCGTATTCCAAGAATATTCTTCTTATCAACTTATTTTAATTATTAACGATAACAACAGGTATATCGACGATATCCTTTATATTGACATCCCCAGTTTTTAGACTATGTCGACCTCATATACCCACTGAAACTTAATTAAGCAAACAATGAATGTAAATACTTCCCATATCTTGATATAACTATCATCGTTGACTCTGGTAAAATTAAAACTAAAATTTACGATGAAAGGGATGATTTTGATTTCACTATTACTAATTTCCCTTTTCTAGCGGCAACGTACCTCAAGCCCAGTCCTACGGAGTTTATATTTCTCAATTGGTATGATTCGCACTACTCCTGACGACTTTAATGAACGTAACCTTATTATCACTTCCAAACTTTTGCAGCAAGGTTACAGATTTCATAAATTGTTCAATACATTAAAAAAGTTTCATCGAAGATATGAACATTTTATATCAAAATATAATGTCACTCGCAAACAGCTTATTACAAAGGGCATTTCTGATCCTCGATTTTACTGAAATGTTGTTAAAAAATGCCAGAAACTGATTAAAAATCCAGAAAAAAAACTTGGACGTAACTTACATCTTTAACGCAACAGGGGATTATACACGTGTCCGTTAAATTGGCTTTGGGATCCAATGACTTGACTTGGTTTTACATGCATACTGGCCTCTCAATCATACTGCCGATGTCTACTGAAATACATGATGATTCTTTACCAAAGCCATCTAGGAGTTTTGAGTTTGATTTTCCTTCCGTAGTGCGACAGTCGTTTACCAGCAGACTAGGATTCTTGAGCTAGCCGACAGTTTAGCAACAAGCACTCTTTGAACCATCTTTCTAAATTACGTTTTGTCCCCATTACCTTTTCAAGATTGTGGTCATGGAGTTAGCAGTCTACCTGTTTTGGGTTTTTTTTCGTATGTTTATTATAATATAAGGGAATGGGACAGAAAAGGGGGAGGTTTGGGTACCCATAAACTGGTTTAACCATACCGCTGGCTATTGCTAGTGCCGATACTAAGTCCGGGTGTCCCGAGTTCCTATCGTTGTTTACGTTTTTCTTTTTTTATTGTGTTTTTTGTGCAGTTCCTTGGTACATTGTGGCATGTAACTATGTTTTCCGGCCATTGTACATTGTACGTGTTTCACGATATCTTTTTATTCTAAATTGTAAGAGTTCACAAAAGTGGCTGATGGACAGACGAGGCCAACGACAATATGCCTAAAAGTTAGTGAGAACCGAACCATAAAAAACAGTCCGAAAACGATTACAACATAACAACGATATCTCTTTAGTAGGGCCACATGAACGGGATTAGGGAATAAAATATAAAATATTTTTCTGCTGTCGATAGATTATTAAAAGACAACTTTTTATGTTTTCAACTAGAACAAAACATAAAAAAAATTTGATAATTACATAAATATGTACCTGATGCATTGATTATATTGATTACTTTTCATCAATAAGTTTTTTAGTCTCTATTTTTTGGCTTTCGATATTTAGGGGATCAAAAAGGGCAGGATATACAATGATATCAAGTTTTACTGAAGTCTTAACAATACAGTTCTACTTTTTTCAGATTGTAACAGAGCAAGGTATGATTATATACCACATATTAACTCAAGCCTTAAACATTATTACGACGTGTTGACAATATGGCATGAAGCTAATCAGATGTGCAGCAATGGTGGAGAGAAGCTCTTTAGCATCACAACCTTGAACAAATGGAAGTTTCTTGAAAACTATCTAAGTTGTAAGTATTTTAAAAACAAACAATGGTTAATCTAGACCCACTATTTAACTTTTTCTGCCTGATGTTTCCAAGTGTTCAAATGAATAAGTATCTACAGGGAAAATCGAAACACGTGCCAGTGTTTTTGAACTGGGTGTTGTCTGTCAGTAATATGCAATGTACACCTCCTGTGCTAATGCTATTCTACGGAAGCCCATAGGGGACCTGCAATGCAACAACAAAAAATAAATTAAATCGTTATCTCAATATAATTAAATCGTTATTACGATAAAATTATATCGTAATCACGATATATATTAATATCGTTATCTCGATATATTTATTTCGTTATTTCGATATAATTATTTCGTTATCTCGATATAAATATATCGGTATCTCGATAAAATTATATCGTTATAACATATATTTCAAGAAAAATTACAATTGTATGAAAACCTATTCGCGTCACATTCCAATTTTTAAATAGGATGAATTGATTTATATGGTAGTTAATTGTCAACTTAGAAATAACATAAACGTTTGAACATTTTTATCCCCACCCCATGACGAAATGGTGAGTTATATTACAAAAATAAATTATGATATAATGTGAAGTAAATGAACATGAGACAAAATCTCTACAATACATGGTAAAACATTGCTTTTATTGTTGTTCTTCATTACCACAGACGGACATAATCTGACCAATTTGTGTTTCAATACTATATCCCAATAAACAAATTGATAATAAATATTAAAGACAAAGACATGCTTCATTTTTATCAATTATTCTTCTATTACCTGTGATGCTAATTTCGAGAAGAACTACCCTAGCAGCTGAGACTGTTCCACGTCACCATCTCGCTATGACCCTTGTGGACATATATTAACGGGGAATCTTAACATCATCGTAGATAAGGAATAAGAAAATTCTTTAGAAAAGGGTCTTAATATCGCCCGCCTTCAAAAATAAACTGGCAAGCATGTTTTGATATAATTAAAGACGCCGTAACCAATTATTGCAAAAAATGGTGCAGACGAGAAAGTGCAGACAAGCATTCTCTAAATTTGTTTAAAGATAAAATTATTACCAAAGTCACCAACAGAATAAATCTTTATAAAGATAATTATGTTGAGTCACCTCCTAAGCTGTCTGTAAATAGAATTACGTCAAAATTGAAATATTTTGGTAAAAAAATATGTGTTTGTACCTGTCTGTTGACAAGGCTTCTAACAACGTTGCTTTTGTCTGAAAGAAATACTAAATCGATGTCCAACAAAAAGAACTGGACAAGTCAGACACTTTCAAACGTACCAATTGGGACGAAAAAAAGTTAACCAAACAACATTATAAGGATACAGAAATGCTTAAAGTTCCACCTAAAGATAAAATCTTACCTACCATGTACTGGGTTCCGAAGCTTCACAAAAATCCCTTCAAACATCGTTTTATTTCAGCATCTAGTAAGTGTTCTACTACCAATTTATCCATCCATTTAACTAGTTCACTTACTTGTATAAAGAAGTTGGTTATTAAATACTGTGAAAAAACTTCTTATCAAAACTCTGGTATAAATTACTTTTGGAGTGTAAAAAATTCTATTGAAGTTTTAGATAAACTACAACCTATTCAAAGACCAGTATCATCTATCGACAGTTATGATTTTTCTACACTTTATACTACCCTTCCACATAATTTGATTAAATCCAAGTTGGGACAACTTATTAAATGGTCTTTTAAATTTTCTGGTCTGCAGTTCATTTGCGCATGCTCTAGCAAAAAGCAAGGATTCTTCTCTAATGTTCCTGGACATATGATGATATGATTAATGCACTCAAACTTTTGCCGGACAATATTTTTGTTCGTTTTGGCAACACTATTTATCAACAGGTCATAGGTATTCCCATGGGTACAAATTACGCACCTCTCATTGCAGATCTTTTTCTTTTCTGTTACGAAAGAGATTTCATGAAAAAACTTCAAAACGGAACCATACCTAACAGTGATAAAGTTATTCTATTTTCAATGATAACAGCAGGTATATTGACGATATCATTACTATTGATAATCCCCAGTTTTTAGATTATGTAGACATTATTTATCCACAACAACTGAAATTAAATATTCCAAATGTTGCCCTTTTCTGGATCTGACTATTATTATTGACTCTGGTAAAATCAAAACCAAAATATATGATAAAAGGGATGATTTTGATTTCACTATTACTAATTTCCCTTTTCTTGATGGCGACATTCCCCTTGCTCCATATTACGGGGTGTATATTTCTCAACTGGTACGATTCGCACGAGTTTGTTCTACTCTTGATGATTTCAATGAACGTAACCGCAACCGTAACATCCATTTTACAACAGGGTTACAGATTTCATAAGTTGTTGAATACATTTAAGAAGTTTTGTAATAGATATGAACATGTTATATCTAAATACGGTGTTACTCGTAACCAGCTTATTACTATTGGCATTTGTAGTCCTCAATTTTACGGAAATGTTGTTAAAATGCCAGAAATTGATTTAAAATCCAGAAAAGCTGGGACGTAACTTATATTCTTTACGCAATAGAGGATATGGGCAAGATATTCTGCTTGCATCCGTTTAATTAGCTTTGAGACCTAGTGACCTGAAAATTTTGCACACATACTGGCCTCTCACTGATACTGCCGATGTCTACTGAAAATTATGATGATTCTTGACCAAACCCTTCGGGAAGTTTTGAGTTTGATTTTTTCTTCCGTAGTGCGACGGTGTTCTACCAGCAGACTAGGCTCCTTGAGCTAGCCGGCAGTTTAGCGGCGAGCACCCCTTGACCCAGCTTTCAAAATTACGTATTGTCTT
Organism: Modiolus philippinarum; assembly: GCA_002080025.1. NCBI lineage: Eukaryota > Metazoa > Mollusca > Bivalvia > Mytilida > Modiolidae > Modiolus > Modiolus philippinarum. Next base: position 45,914 of record MJUU01056118.1, read on the forward strand.
TTTTCTCTCCTTTCAAGATTGTGGTCATGGGGTTAGTAGTCTACCTGCATTGGGTTTTATTCGTATGTTTTTATGCTATAGGGAAACAGCAGGACAGATAAAGGGGAGGTTTGGGTACCCATAAACCGGTTTAACCCTACCGCTGGCTTTTGCTAGTGCCGGTACCAAGTCCGGCTGTCCCGAGTTCCTATCGTTGTCATTGTTTGTCTTTTGTCTTATACGTGTTTTTCTTGTGTAGTTCCCTTGCAAATTGTTGCATGTAAATATAATTTTCAGCCATTGTAGGTGTTTCGTGTTATTCATTTTTTAACATTCATCTTATTTCTTAACCCCGAAATACAAAGTGGCGAGATATTTTGTTCACCTTAAGCACGTGTACGCCCGTCCGTCCGCCTGTCTATTTGTCCGTTCACTTGTGAGTAACAGTAAATACCTTCAACGGTCGAAAACAACAATCACATGCAACCATCCACAAGCAAACCTAACTAGAAAAACACAAATGGAAGACAATCGACAAACGTAAATAACGATAAGAACTCGGGATAGCCGGACTTGGTACCGGCACAAGCAAAAGCTAGCGGTGATGTTAAACCGGTGTCTGGGTACCCGAACTTCATGAATATTTACTTCATATCATATTATAAATATTTATACCTAACCAGATCGTCGTGTGCCGGGAATAAAATGCTTGAATTTATATGTTGTATTTTAGTTCGACTATTATATAAATCAATACATCATGTTTAAAAAAATCAAGTGCAACGCGAATACGTTTCCATAATATCGTATTTTTTCTCGAATAATACAAAAATAATTACATGGTTATAACGATATAATTTTAATGTGATAACGATATATTTATATCGAGATAACGAAATAATTATATCGAAATAACGAAATAAAAATATATCGAGATAACGATATAAATATATCGTGATAACGATATAAATAAATCGAGATAACGATTTAATTATATCGAGATAACGATATATATATATATATCGAGATAACGATATATTTTTTTTAATTTTTGTTTCTTTGGATGTCCCCTATGGGCTTCCGTACTATTCAACTATCGATTGAAAAGGGCGTTATCTGTACATAAATCAAATATTAACATTTAATGTTAACTTCGTTTCAGATAATATCATAGTATATCCTTACGGCTATCTATACCCTGAGATAAATCTGGCTGGGTCGACATAAAAAGTTAGTTTCATTGTTATACCCCCGCTTTAGTGGACGGTATATAGTGATCATGATCATAAATCAAATATTAACATTCAATGTTAACTTCGTTTCAGATAATATCATAGTATATCCTTACGGCTATCTATACACTGAGATAAATCTGGCTGGATCGACATAAAAAGTTAGTTTCATTGTTATACCCCTGCTTAAGTGGACGGTATATAGTGATCATGGTATCCGTTCATCTGTCGGTCCGTTTTTATGTCCGACATAGGGGTACCCACATTGTAACAACAACTTCTCCTAGACCACTTGGTGAAATTAAATGAACCTCTCACAGACTGTTCAATATATATTGCCATTGTGCAATGAATTCAAAATGTACTAATTCCGAAATAATTTATATATTGAATTTCGTTCGATGGTAATTTTGATACCATTTACTAGTTTGCTCTATTGAGCTGATGGAGTATTAAAAAAGTTTTAACTTTTTTCATAAATTGAGCAAGTTTTGATAATACTTCCCTTTGGAATTTAATCATTCGTCATGGTCCGAGCAAAAAATTAAAAACAATATTATGTAACATACTGACCCAGGACTCAAAGATGATTCTCTGACACAAGGGGACTATACAAAACAGCGATATATTTTGTTTTGTTTTACAATGAATAATGTTTTTTCTTTCTCTTTATTTGTTTCCTTGATGTTTTTTTTCTATCTCCCTCTGTTTCAGACGGGAAGAGACTTTTACATCAGATCGGAATGTTATTTTGAAGAGCTATTGCAATTTGTAGATATACAGGGCTTTCGAGTTTCAACTCCATGATAGCTTTCATGACGTGTATATTGCATATAACCAAGATCGTACACATTGTTTGTTTACGCCGTTTAAAGAAAACGCATAATTTGAACTTCGCTGTAAAAACTAATGGTAAATCGTACAGCAGAAAATAATGTAAATTTACCTACAAAGTGCATATGTACAGTTTACATGTATGGAGGGATATTTCCGCCACCAGAGAAATTCTATGCTGTAAATTTTATCTTCTCTTTTTATTGTTTTCACTTTCCTTATCCATAATTCTGCATTTTCTATATTTATATTATAGATTCTAGGATATTAATTTATCATATTTTATAT
>MJUU01056122.1:4454-17519 GCA_002080025.1 Modiolus philippinarum
TGTAAAGGACCTTCCATACATCATTCCTGTAAAGTTTGGTTGAATTCGCTTCAGCAGTTTCAGAGCAGAAGATGAAAATGTAAATTTCCCATAGGGCCAATGTTAAACAATTTCTGTGCTGGTGGCCATGTTTTTTGTCGAATCAGAATAAAATGAGCAATCTTTGTAAAGGACCTTCAGTGCATCAATCCTGTAAAGTTTGGCTGAAATTGCTTCACCAGTTTCAGAGGAGTTGATGAAAATGTGAATTTTCCCATAGGGTCCTAAATTAAACCTAAGTTCCGCGCTGGCGGCCATGTTTTTTATCGGATCGGAACGAAATGAGCAATCTTTGTAAAGGACCTTCCATACATCATTCCTGTAAAGTTTGGTTGAATTTGCCTCAGTGGTTTCAGAGGAGAAGATGAAAGTGTGAAAAGTTAACGGACGGACGCCGGACAACTGACGACGGATGACGGACGCCAAGTGATGAGAATAGCTCACACTGACCCTTCGGGTCAGGTGAGCTAAAAATGTGATTTTCCCATAGAGTACAATGTAATACTATGTTCCATGCTGGCGGCCAAGTTTTCTATCGGATTGTAATGAAATGAGCAATCTTTGTGCAGGACTTTCCATACATCACTCTTGTAAAGTTTTTTCAGAGGAGAAGATGAAAATGTAATTTTTCCCATAGGGTCTAATGTTAAACCTAAGTTCAGCACTGGCGGCCATGTTTTTTATCGGATCGGAACAAAATGAGCATTCTTTGTCAAGGACCTTGAGAACATCATTCTTGTAAAGTATGGTTGAATTTGCTTCAGCTGTTTGGGTCCAATGTTAAACTACATTCCGCGTTGGCAGCCATGTTTTTTATCGGATCGGAACAAAATGAGTATTCTTTGTCAAGGACCTTTAGTACATCATTCCTGTAAAGTTTGGTTGAATTTGCTTCAGTGGTTTCAGAGGAGAAGATGAAAATGTGAAAAGTTAACAGACGATGGACGGACGGACGAAGGACGCCGGACGGCAAGTGATGGCAATAGCTCACACTGACCCTTCGGGTCAGGTGAGCTAAAAATCTAGATTCTTATAGATTTTAATTAGTCTTGAATTTGACCAAAAAAGCAACATTTTCTTACAAAACTTTCTTATATCATCACAGACCTATATCTTTTATTAGTGATCTTTCTTCAGACTCATGAGATCTAACAATCTAGGAACTGAGAGCGAAAACTTGATGCTAGAAATCCATATTTTAGCCAAAAATGGCCCCAAAATAGGCCAAAACCCCTATTTTTGATGATTTTGTGCAAATTTCCTCAATTTTTCAAAAGACTATAGCACAAAAATATGCACACGGACATATGGTTTTCTTGTCAAAAATGTTTTTTTCAGGGTTTTAGCATTATAAAAATGTATGTTTCAGGGAAAACTTGATGCAGGAAAATTTTGACCCCCCTCAGGAGAATACATCCTTAAATAAATGACTTCAATGTACCATATATAGTGCTATATTTGCATCATCTTTTGTTTGTGATATTGGTGTAAAATATGACAGTGAAATATTCGCTTTGTTTATAATTTTGTGTTTTACTGTTTTTCCCATGTATTTACATGCAGAGAGAAATTTATGTGGAGGTTATGTAAGCCAAAATAGTATCCTGTGAAATAAGTTCCAAATGGAACAAATGTTATTGATATATCTATGAGTCAGGGCTCTACATTAAGGCTTGTCTGACTTGTCCCTACCAGCCTAAATTGTATTCAGACAGGTAAATTTGGAGCTACTTGCCCACAGGACAAGTGAAAGATTCAAATAAAATGAAATTCTGCACTGTTTGGACAAGTAACAATTCAATTTGGACAAGTAAATCCAAACAAAAGTTAATGTAGATGCCTGTAAGTTTTATTCGGTCTGGATATTATTTCACCAGGTCAGCAGTAAATACTTTCCAACTGGAGTTTATTTCACGGTGGATACTATAAACCATTACAGTTACATTTCAGGCCAGAAAGTCAACCATGAAAAAAAACAAGAGCTGTCGCCAAATGGCAGCCAATTATACCCTCGCTCATTGAACCCTGAATCAATATGGTAACGTTGAGTTCAGCATGTGTGGACATAATACAGGTGTGGATACAGTACAAGTGTGGTCACAATACAAGCAATGGCATAGTTGCAGTGAAAAATAAATTTACCGTCAAACAGGAAGGAGATGAATTATGAACGATACAATTCATCATACTAAAGCTTCAGACCAAATATCAAATCAATACTACATACACAAGCTGAGATATCCTTGACGAAAAATTTCATTATATGGCTATAATGGGAAAAATTCAAAGTTATCGTCAAACAGGAAGTAGATGAGTTACTGACTTGAAAATGGGAGACCAGGTACAACTCATCATTCTTAGGTGTAACACAACTATTTCAGAACCCAGTCAGGCAAATATGTAAATATAGTCCTTATTTGAGACAACATAGTTCCAAGGAAGTGTTAATAGTGTCGTAGACTAAAACGTTTGACTAGTCATTATGAATTAAATTGAAAAAGCATTCAATAGAGATTCTTTTCAGCCTAAATTTATACGATTTCGTTGAAAATTAAAGATTTTATCAAAGTTGAAAGCTGAGGTATTTTCCTGTGAAAACACAGACAGGAAGTACCTATCCCTAGGTTGTGACCTTCCGGGAACCAGTTTTTTCTTATATTACAGTTAAGGTCGGTTGATTTTTTCATGAGAGTTTACCGAAAGATGTGTCTCGCAGAAACATGTGCAATTTGACATGGGAGGCAATGGGAGACAGAATTAGTTGTGTTACACCTTTTAAGTTTCAGACCAAATATCAAATCAGTACTACATACACAAGCTGAGAAATCCTTGACATTTCAATATATGGCTATAATGGGAAAAATTCAAAGTTATCGTAAAACAGGAAGTAGATGAGTTACGGACTTGAAAATGGGATACAAGGTACAACTCATTATTCTAAACTTCAGACCAAATATCAAATCATTACTACAAACACAAGCTGAGAAATCCTTGACGAAAAAAATTTCAATATATGGCTATAAAGGGAAAAAAATCAAAGTTATCCTCAAACAGGAAGTAGATAAGTTTCGGACTCGAAAAGCGGAGAAACGTTAGAACTCATACTCAAGCTTCAGACAAAATATCAAATCATTACTACATACACAAGCTGAGAAATCCTTGACGAAAGATGTTCTGGATGGAAGGACGGACGGAAAAGGGTAAAACTGTTGCGAACTGTGTACGCAATTTAATACAACACTTTGTTAATTTATGTAATTATATGATTAATAGAATTCATTCTTTATTTTTTTTGTTCAATGATAAATTTAATTTTAATGAGTAAATTACAATTGGTATGGTAGAATATTCAAGCAGAATAAAGAAACAGGTGATGTTTACATATATAATTAACTTCCTAAAATTTATGTGCTATAAATAGATTAGTGATGCTGATAGTGATATGTTTTAGAAAGGTAAACATGCTGTTTATCATAGAATATGATGAGTAATCAAACCTGGAATATTCTTTTTAGAATGATCTTAAGTTTTCTAGATTTAGAATGTTCTATAGAATTTAGTATATAAACTGAATGATTTTTGCATGTTTAGTTAGTATTAGTTTAGTTGTCTAAGTAGTTGTTTAAGTGAAGCAGTGTATTCTATCCAATGTGGCATTGTTTGAAACTTTGACTGTAAATATTGTAAATACTTGTTGATCTTCGGAATAAAAGTAAAAACTGATTCCGTGTTAGTCTGAATTCGCCACATTGTTTGGTACCAAAACCCGGGAAAAGGAGATTAACAGAGATTTTAATTCACGGAAATAAAGTAAAGCAGAAAAGATGTCTGTTTCATACCTGAAGGGACTTTGTACAAGGTACAAGAACCTATTAGAGAAAGAAATGAGCAACAATGAATCATTTCTTGGGAAGGAAATTACAGATGAGTCTGTGATCTTAGATTTGAAACAGATTTCAGTTGGTAAAAGAAAATTGGAAATTCGGAAGAAAATTAGAAGTAAACTTAGAAAAGCTGTCAGTAGCATTAGAAGATGCAGCAGCAAAAGAAAAGGAGAAAGAGGCCAATCTAAATTTGAAAGTGAAAGTGGAGATTTTTTTCAATTTATTAGCAGAAGTGACAGTTCGAATTGAAGAAATGACAATCCTAGAAAACAATCTGAAAGAAAGAAGTGCTGAACTCAAGAAAACAGAGATGAGACCTGATGATAAAATGGAAAAATTGGTACAACTACAAACACAAATGCAGGAACAATTATTGGAGTTTCAACATTTACAGATGCAAGAAATTCAGAGCAGGAATAGAACAACAATTGAATCAGTAGTCTAACTCCCAAAATTGGATTTAAATTCTTATGATGGAGACAAACTTAAATGGACAGAGTTCTGGGATTTGTTTCTGACAGCAGTGCACAATAACCAAAAGTTATCAACTATTTGAAGAGTAAATTACTTGGAACCGCAAAATCAGCAATATCCGGTCTACAGCTCTCCAATGACAACTATGATGTAGCTATCAGTATTCTAAAGGAACGTTTTGGAAATATGCAGTCCGTGATTAAAACAAACATTATGAGGACTTGATAAATCTGCAGGCAGCTTCAAATCAAACAATGGGTCTCCGTAGACTGTACGATGATATAGAAAGACATCTTCGTGGTTTGGAAGCTCTACAACAAGATGTCAACCAAGACATGTTTATTTCAATGATAACAGCAAAACTGCCAAAGGAAGTATTAATTCAACTAGAAATTCAAAAAGGAAACAAAGACAAATGGACTGCTGCAAAATTTAGACAATATTTCAACATGTACGTTACTGCTAGAGAAGCTGCAGAAAATCAGTCTAAAGAATCCAAACACAATGAAGACAAACAAATTTCATTCAGATGGAAAAATCAATAATTTCCAACAAAGACATACTTCAGCAGAAGCTTTGGTATCAGCCACAAAGACAACATCGAGAAGCCCTATGTTATGTAGGTTTTGTGATGGACATCATTGGACTGATGAATGTAAAAGATTTGAAACAATTGAAGAGCGAAAGAAGAAAATAAAGGGAAGCTGTTATATCAGCTTGAAACCAGGCCAAGTAAGTAGAGATTGCACAATCAATACGGCTTGCTTTCATTGCAAACAGACTAGAAATCATCACAGAAGTTTGTGTCCAAAGAAGATACCGATAAGAAACAGAGAAATTTCTCATCTTGCTGATGAAAAGCAGGAAACCAGAGGCTCCCAGGAGCCTGTATCGCTCACCTGGCTTTCAGTTGCCACAATCAAGGTAACAATGTAAGTTATACAGTTGATCTTCAGTTTCTCAAACTTTCGTAGGTTGAACACCTCAAATATCTTGAACTGTTTTTAAAGTCTGATCATGTTTTGTTATATTTCTTTGTTGGGCTTTTTTGATAAAAAATGTTATTGCTAGGGACCACTTTCGACACCAGTTTTGAAGTCGAGACATCATTTTGTAAATGGCAGTCAACAAACAATTTTCAACATCGGTTTTGAAGTCGTGACATCATTATCTATTTGGAAATTAAATTTCTTTGAAATCGGACAATGTTGAATTTTCCAGCCTTTTTGGCAGCCAATTTAAATATGGCGGTCAATGAACAATTTTTAACATCAGTTTTGAAGTTGCGACATCAAGATCTATTTGGAAAACAAATGTCATTGAAATCAGACAATGTTGAATTTTCCCGCTTTTTTGGTGGCCATTTTGAAAATGGCGGTCAACAAACAATTTTGAACATTGGTTTTGAAGTAGTAACATCAATATTTATTTGGAAACAAAATTTCATTGAAATCGGACAATGTTGAATTTTCCCGCCTTTTTTGGCAGCCATTTTGAAAATGGCGGTCAAGGAACAATTTTCAACACCCGATTTGAACTCGCAACATCAAGATCTATTTGGAAACCAAATATCATTGAAATCGGAGAATGTTGAATTTTCCCGCCCTTTTTTGGCGGCCATTTTGAAAATGGCAGTCAAGGAATAATTTTCAACATCAGTTTTGAAGTCGCCACAGCATGGCAAACATTTCATCACTTTACACTTAACCCTCATCTTCTATAGTTTTGGAAATAATAGATGAAAATAAGAAAATTTTAAAAATTCGGTGAAAAAAGGGCAATTACTCCTACAAGGGTTTATGGATTTTCTTCAAAATTTCAGGGTGGGTAGATCTTGATATGCTGAACATTTTTGCAATTTACACTTGACCTCTATCTGTTACACTTTTTGAAATAAAAAATAAAAAATGCACAAATTTTGAAAATTTTACGGAAAAAGGGCAATAACTCCAAGATGGGTTTTCGGATTTTCTTCAAAACTGCAGGGCAGGTAGATCTTGCTATGCTGATCACTTTTACTCCGTCAGATTTTTGATATCTGTAACGGTTTTCAAGTTATTGGCCAAAAACTGCAATTTACCCCTATGTTCTATTTTTAGCAACGGCGGCCATGTTGTTTCACCTACCGCCTAATTGAACACAATTTTGAGAAATCATACTCTGGTGATGATTCAGGCCAAGTTTGGTTACATTTGGCCAGGTGGTTTCAGAGGAGAAGATTTTTGAAATTGTTGACGGACAGACAGACAGACAGACAGACAACAGACGACGGACGACGGATGCATAGTGATGGCAAAAGCTCACATGGCCTTTTAGGCCAGGTGAGCTAAAAACGGAACCTGAAAGTACAACTTATGAGAATAGTTTGTTGGCGTCTGGAGATATAGTTTTGATGCAGACAGCACTAACAACCGTCTGTAATACAGAAACAAGTGAAGATGAACTTGTACGACTCTTAATGGACTCTGGATCTCAGCGCACATATATTACAGAAGATTTGGCCAAAAAGTTGAAGTTAAATAAGAAAGGAAATGAAGTGATAAATCTAGTCACTTTTGGAGCAGATCGACCAAAAACGGTAAAAACTTCAATGGTATCGTTAAGTATAAAGCTTCAAGATGGGACATTATTTTACATGGAGGCTAATATTGTGCCAACAATAACAGGAGCTATACACAGAAGACCATTGCATCGAGACATTACTGAAAATATGAAGTATCTGTTAAATACAGTTCAATTGGCTGACTCTATTCCAACTGATTTGGAAAGTTCAACAATAGACATTCTTGTAGGGAATGACTATTATTTAGATATTATTTTACCAGAGAGAGTCTTCATTCAGTCGTTGACTAATGTCTGCATTTCAAGCCTTCAATAGACAAATTTTGGAACTTAGAAACAATAGGAATTAAGGATTGTCCGTATACATCAGACGATGAGAAAGCATTGGAAAATTTCAACAGATCATTAGTACTGAATAATCAGAGATATGAAGTGGCTTGGCCTTGGAAGGACGACAACCCAGAACTACCATAAAATAGGGAACTTGTGTATGGTAGACTTAAATCTTTGGTTCAAAAGATTAAGAACAAAGGAGACTTTTTACAAAAATATGATGGAATTATACAAGAACAGTGCAACAAAGGCATCATTGAGAAGGTTTCAAGTCGTGATGAAGACAACACGAACATCAAACACTATATTCCACACCTTGCCATTGGTGATCCAACAAAACCAACAACTTAGATTCGAATAGTGTATGATGCTTCAGCGAAGTCAAAGAAGGAAAATATGAGTTTGAATGAGTGTCTGTATAGAGGACCTGTAATGCTTCAAGATTTGGCAGGACTGTTAATGCATTTCAGAATGAATAAAATCGCAATAGTGGCTGATATTGAAAAGGCTTTTTTACACATTGGACTTCAAACAAAAGAAAGAGATGCCACTCGATTCTTCTGGCTAAAAAACAGTAAGATTCCAACAGTAGATAACAACATACAAGTTTACAGATTTTGCATAGTGCCCTTTGGCATAATATCCAGTCCGTTTTTACTAGCAGCAACTTTAGATCATCATCTTAGAACATTTAATGGAGAAACGGCAGAGAACATTAGAAACAATATCTATGTAGATAACGTTATCACAGGTGTCGACACAGTAGACGAGGCAGTCAAACTGTATAAAGAAGGAAAGAAAATTTGGAACAAGATGTCCATGAATCTAAGGGAATGGGCTTCAAATTCGACAGAATTTTATACAAACATTTCAAAGGAAGACTGTGCTAACAGAGAAAAACTTATGGTTCTTGGATCAACATGGAATTTAAAAGAAGATACAATAACAGTTCACAGTAAGAATAACAGTCATGAGTCTAATCAGATAGTCTCAGTATCAAAACGAGAAGTATTACAAAGGGCAGCATCAGTGTTTGATTCACTTGGATTCTTTACACCTGTAACCTTACAGACGAAGATTTTCTTACAAATGCTGTGGAACAAGAAATTGGAGTGGGATGATATGCTGACATCCGAGGATACTCAGAAATGGAATTATATATATCAGCTGACCTTAATGAGATTTCTGATTGTAAAATTGTCAGAGGAATCAAACTTCAAGGTACAGTAACATATAGACTACTGTTTCTGTGATGCTTCAGCTAGCTAAAGCATATGAAGCTGCAGTTCACCTGCATCAACTCAATGATAATAATGAATGTAAAGTAGATCTACTTTTCTCAAAGTCTTGCCTGGCACCGAATAAGAAAATATCTATACCAAGACTTGAATTATTAGCCGTTGTAATTGGAGTACGTTGTATGAATTTTGTTCAGAGCCAACTGAAATTTTCAATCTTTGAAAACATTTTATGGACTGATTCGAAATGCCTTTTGCATTGGATAATAGCGCAAAAACCTTTGTCGACGTTTGTTAAAAACAGAGTAAAAGAAATACATAGTCATACTGACATTAAATTTGGATATATCTCAACAAACAAAAATCCAGCAGACATCGCAACTTGAGGAGCATAGGTATCAACCTTAAGAAACAGTGAGCTCTGGTGGCATGGTCCAGAATGGTTAACGAACAACAAAATAGAATGGCCGAATTGGAACTCAAGATGATATCAGTGACAAATGCAAAGCTGACATAGAATCTTAATATAAGCTATCAAAGGTTTTGTATGAAGCAAAATTGCTGTCTGGGAAGAGTCCAGCAGGAACAAAAAATAGATTGCAAATTGAGGCGCCTTTTGAGATTGATTCCAGCAAATTTTCGACATTTACAAGACTTCTCAGAGTTACAACTTGGGTGTTGAAATTTATCAAGACACTGAAAAAGGAACCGTGGTCTGGTTCATTTACAGTTCAAGAGTTAGAGTGTGCAAAGCAAAAAATGGATCAAGTGTGTACAGAATCAACACTATAGTGATGTGAAATTTGCAATTTTAGAAAAGAAGAGACATAGCTTAGTTAGCCAATTAGGGCTTATTATAGACTCATAAAGTATTATAAGATGCACAGGGAGATGAGGCACAGCACAACTAACAGAAGGGGCTCGAAAGCCAATTTTACTTCCGAAAGAAAACCCTTTTACGAAACTTATAATTGAAAGCACTCATCGCAAATCATTTCACACTGGAGTTTCACAAACTTTGTCCATTATCCATCAGACATACTGGATTCCACAAGGACGATCTGTCGTTGGGCATGTATTGCAATTAAAAATGTTCTATCTGCAGGCATTATGAGGGAGGACCGTACAAAATGCAATTGATGCCCCCACTTCCAAAAAAGAGAGTGACTGAATCAGCTCCGTTCACATACACAGTTGTGGATTATTTTGGACCAATGTATGTAAAACTAGAGACAAGAAGCAAAATGTTTGGGTTTGTTTATTTACTTGCTTGGTTGTTCGAGCTGTACATATGGAGCTTATGTTAGACATGTCATTGAACAATTTCTTCTTGGATTAAGAAGATCTGTAGCTCGTTGGGGAAAACCAAAACAAATCACTTCAGATAACGGATCTAAGTTCAAATTAGCAAGTAGTACAATTGAACAAGTATGGAAAAATACAGTGAGAAATTCTGACATTCAAAGCTATATCGCTAATGAAAGAATTGAATGGAAATTCATAATTGAACTTGCACCTTGGATGGGCGGATTTTATGAAAGACTGGTTAAAGTTGTTAAAAGAGGACTGCGCAAAACAATTGGAAAATTATGTTTGTCAGTGGAACATTTGAGAACTATTCTAGCAGAATCTGAGGCAATAGTTAAATCTAGACCGATAGTTTACGTCGGTGATGATTTAAATTCAAATATAGTGTTGACAGCAGCACATTTTCTGACTCTTAATCCAACAAGATTGCTACACGTAGCTATGTATGTCCCCCGCCGCCGCAGAAAAGTCAATAAACTCCCATTTCTCATGTAAAATTTTGAGAATCAAAATGGCGGCAGGATATGATCAACTGCATTAGGTGGCAAATAGCTAAGCAAAATTTCAGCAAAATCCCTTAATTGGAGTATAACAAGATGTGTCCAGAAAGTCTCCCTATCTTGTAGTATGCATTAAGTCGATAAAGTCCAATAACTCCCTTAAAATTTGTCGAATCATAATGGCGATGTGATATGATCTATTACATATAACGACTAACAATACTGTATAATTAGAATGAATTCGGACTATCACTTTCTAAGGAGTTGCGTCCACAAGATTTGCCATTGTATAACAATGTGGAAATAATTAAAGTCCCATAACTCCCACAAAATTTGACGAATCAACATGGCGATGCGATATGATCTAGTACTAGTGGTGACTAACAAGCCTGTAAAATTTGAATGAATTCTGACCAGCGGTTTCTGAGGAGTTGCGTCCACAAGATTTGCCATTGCATATCAATGTGGAAATAATCAAAGTCCCATAACTCCAACAAAATGTGATGAATCAAAATGGCGGTGCGATATGACCTAGTACATATAGTGACTAACAATCCTACAAAATTTGAACAAAATCAAATACACGGTTTCCGAGGAGTTGCGTCCACAAGATTGATTGATTGAATATTGTTTAACGTCTACTCAGCGTCCACAAGATCTCCATTTGTATAGTATTGCTAAAAATCGTCAAAGTCCCATAACTCCTATAAAAATTGACGAATCAAAATGGCGGTGCGATATGATCTAGTACATATAGTGACTAACAATCACACAAAATTTGAACAAAATCCAATACATGGTTTCTGAGGAGTTGCGTCCACAAGATCTCCATTTGTATAGTATTGCTAAAAATCGTCAAAGTCCCAAAACTCCTATAAAAATTGACGAATCAAAATGGCGGTGCGATATGATCTAGGACATATAGTGACTAACAATCCTACAAAATTTGAACAAAATCCAATACATGGTTTCCGAGGAGTTGCGTCCACAAGATCTCCAGTTGTATAGTATTGCTAAAAATGGTCAAAGTTCCATAACTCCTATAAAAATTGACGAATCAAAATGGAAGTGCGATATGATCTAGTACATATAGTGACTAACAATCCTACAAAATTTGAACATAATCCAATACATGGTTTCCGAGGAGTTGCGTCCACAAGAAAGTGTGACAGACAGACGGACGGACGGACGGACAGACACACGGACGCAGACCATTACTATGTCCCACCGTCGCGATACGGCGGGGGACAAAAACTGGTATACCAGAGACTATTGCGGATGATCTTTCCGATCCTGATTATTTACTGCAGATAAGTAGTGCAAGGAAACGTTTAATAACTTGGAAAAAGGGACAGAAACACTTAAATTCTTTCTGGAAAGCATGGAGAGATGATTATGTTTTGAATCTCCGTGAAAGAACTGCATACAAACTGAAATCAGGAAGAATTCAAAGCAAAGATTCGGCAAATATTGGTGACATAGTATAATTCAAAGAAGATCTTACTCGGGGAAGCTGGAGAATAGGAAGGATATGTGAACTTAACGTCAGTCGAGATGGTGAAACAAGATCAGCAAAAGTTTCACTTTCTAACAAAAAGATTTTCAATAGACCTTTGAATCTCTTATATCCTACAGAATGTTCTGAGGACAATGAAATAACATCTACCAAAAACGATAAAGAAAAACAGGACAATAGTACACCGAAAGACTGTGAAAAACAACCAACACGACCGACGAGACAAGCAGCAAAGAAGGCAAGAGAAAATATTAGAGACTTTATAGACTTGCTGAAATAGAAACTTTGGCCTGGGAAGTGTTGCGAACTGTGTACGCAATTTAATATAACACTTTGTTAATTTATGTAATTATATGATTAATAGAATTCATTATTTTTTTGTTCAATGATAAATTTAATTTTAATGAGTAAACTAGTATGTCAATTGTTTGATGAACAATTGATAGGTCTATCCGGAAGTTGTGCCATAATGCTCTCATTTCAGATTAACCGATTAAACTAAGACACTATATATATATACCTTTAACACTTTCCCTCCTGAATTTATTTTTTCCGCGGGTTGTCATGGCCGAAATTACTTTTGCACGAGCAGATTGCCTGACCGGGATTAATTTCGCGGATTACATGTTGAAAACGTGGGTTTTGGTTTTTCGTACATTTTGGACATACTACAGCGAGTTTCGCCCTAAAATTTAGAGAGCATGACGGTAAATTCGTGAGGATAATGATGTTTCTTTAATTTTAATGGACATGAAGTTTTTGTGACACTTTTTTACCTGAATCGGTCAGCAGTTCTGACTATCGACGAGTGCCGTGACATCGTAGATTTGTTACATTTTTATTTCGCCGATTTTGTGTGATGGGTCGTTTCTCGTGGTAATATTAACAATTCCCGTTTCATTTTATTTGATTCCCATCACGAATACTGATATTACGTTTTCTATTTTGTCGCTGAAACGCTGAAAACCGCCGTCTTAACAATCAAAGAAATGTCTGCCGCCATCTTTGTTTACCTTGAAGTGCTTGAAGAAAAATTAGAGTTGTCTTTCTTTCTATAGTAAAAAGAAATCCGTGTGCAACCATTCTGGTTGACAAAAATATTACAACTGCACGGTAGTTGTACCTTGCCATGCCATTCCAAGGGTGAGAAAATGGGGAATTTATAATTTCCTGAACCTATTAGCTGGTCCTGGTATTTTTCTATGCCATTT
>MJUU01056124.1:0-11035 GCA_002080025.1 Modiolus philippinarum
AGACTGTCATTTGACTAAGAAAATTTGTTACATCTGAAATAACAGATGTCCGGTGTCGTTGTCCGGTGCTGCTCCGTCAGCTAGTTTATCTACTTTAAACTTGATTAAAAAATACCCATTATACCAGTCATAAAACGAAGCCTTATCATTTATGCTAAATTTGTAGTCCGTTTTTGTTTGTTGTTGACCATTTTGTGGAGACACTATAGGAGTATCTAGTAAAAAGTTACAATACTCATATCAATCACAGAACTGTGTCCCTCTAAACATTTTTTATTACTGGATTATTATTTTTCTTTCTTATATAAAAATGATAGAGTTTATAAACAGTGTCTTAAACAGGTTAAATAAGAGTCTTGAGCGTTGGAAAAAGAGTAAAACCTATAAGATTTTTGTTTTACTTATAAAATGCTTAAACCGCAAGCAACGTAAAAAATGTGAGTGAACTAAGAATCTAGTCCGTTTTACCCGTCTCAACTGTAGTGAATAACAATTGTTTATTCTCGTTAGTCCCGTAGATAGTAGTTAATACCCTTTTTGGGTGCACATTTTCCGAAAAGTTTTTCGGAAAATGTGCACCCAAAAAGGGTATTAACTACTGCTATTTTATCTCATTTTTGTGGCTTTCGCGTGCCATACAGGTGTATTTTTACTTTTGATATTATCACTGTGGGAAACACAGGCGTAAATTTTAACACAAACCAAAGGTTACCGCAGATTATGTCAACCAGACATTTCGACTGTCAACATATATGCACCTTTCAAATATTAATTTATGTTTCAGCATATTTCAACTATAGCTGATTTTTCAACTGTCAACTTATTTCAACAAATTTCAACTGTCAACTTGTTTCTCAGCATATTTCAACTAGCTGGTTTCCAACTTTCAATTGTTATTCACAGGCAATCCAACTTTAATAATATATCAATAAAGTTCAGGGGTAAAACTGTACAAAATTTAAATCACGATTCGCAAATGATAATAATGTGCAGCGAAATTCGCCTTCATGTCCAATTATTAGAGGTCGGATATGGCTGTCCTTGGATTTTTCTTCATCCAGGTTTTACATCAGTTGTAGCTATGCACCGACTCCTGACCATCTAGTGATTTCACTTCCCATATAATTGGAATAATTCGAAGAAAAACAATTTTATCTATAGTATGATGCCATTTGCTACATTGCATACTGTTTACCTGTAATCTGGGACGACTTTCATATCCGGGAATTTTACAAATTCCAAAATTTTCATTTCCGGCAATTTCTATATTTCTTTTCCGGTAAAAATATACACATCGTTTCCGAGATTTTTTTTGTGTACGCGAATACAGAAAAGTCTAATAGATGTGATTCAAGTTCCCTACAAAGGTGTCTGTAAAATGTTTCATAAAAAAAAACTTAATGTACATATCTAAACTAGGTGATAAAACATAATTGTGAAAATATGTCCCCGTTTTTCGTTTTTAAGCAATTATAAATGTAAAACATTTTTGAAGATCAAAAAAAAAAAGAAAAGAAAAAATACAATGTATTCTGCTCATAGTCCTCCTTCAATCTCCCCTGGTGAACACAGCCAATAAGAGAATATGGACCAGATATCAATGCATTTTTAACATCGGAATATCACAAAATTCGTTTTTTACCATGCTAAATTTATAGGATGCACTTCAACTTAAAATGGATTCTGCTCAAAACTCAGTTTCAGTATCCCGTCATGAACAGGACTTGTGTTATATGAACATGGATTGGGTAGATTTGAATGTTGTACCTTGCACTTGTCTTTTTTGAATTCCCGGAGATGATGTATGTAAGTGGAAAATTTATATTATAAATATTCCCGGAAATGATATACCAATTCCCGGAAATGAAAATCTTCGATATCCACACCTGTGGATCGCTTATATGTCAAGATCAGCGGTGTTCTTTTTGATGTACAAATCATATAGTTGTGACAAAAACAGGGTTAAAAAAACAAAAATTGTTTTTTTTTTAACAATATGTATTTAACCCAGAATATCATCGGTATATACATTTTGATTAAAAAATCTTTTGCCTTTTTGCAAATTTATATAGGATTGGAATGGACATCAGTAATTTTGTTTTATGACAAAATCATGAAAATTGAAATGTACCATGCAAGGATGAAAAGTAAATATAAATAAATAAAAACTAAACTAAAAAAATGACCGGCTTTTATTCTATGCATTTTATCATTTGAGATTTTATTGAAACTGAATATTCTATTAAATGCAGGTTACTGCTGCATGTCAAATGTCATCTAGTCGAATTCAATAACACCTGTATATTGATATACCTGTATAGGGTGGTACATATGTTGCAAACTGCGTGGGGTAAGGTAAACCCTCTCAGGTAATTTGCAATCAGGTGACAAAAATTCTCACCAGAAAAAGATTGAGCTCGATAGTGAGATTGTTTTGTATGTATTACACATAACAGAAAAGAAATAAATAAATAACAACAAAAACATGAAAATAAAAAATAAAAAATAACAAAAATAAAAAAAAATAAATGTCTGTTATTTGAAAATAATATTTAAAACAATAATTTACAATAGGCTCGAATAATCAAAACATAGTTTGTACTGAACAACCACGAAAAACCGCACTCAGTTGTGTATTTTAAAACTGGTTCTTAATAAAACGGCTTCATATATCGACAAGCCATTTCCTGTATTAAAAGTTAAAACACGGAATTTCAATATGCGAAAAGAATTGTTTTAAAATTGTACGTGGTCTTTGAGATATGAAATTTTAAAAATGACCAATTTTACATACAAATGCACTAACATTATCGACCAGAACTCACCAGTAAATGATAAGGGGAGCTAACTGTGCATTATGAAACAGTCCCATTCTATTAAGACAGCATGACAAAGACAAAAGAAATAAAAAAAATGCTACAAACTAACGAACTGGCAGTGTGAACCCCCAATAAAAACTGAAGTATCATCAGGTGCTCCGGAAGAGTAAATTATAAAAGTAATACAATAGTTCTATACACTTGTGCCACTCTACCCTGACACATTTTGAATTATACTTTCTTGTCTTTTAGGAGGGTCTCGGTTGTCATTTTGAAAATAAGTACAGTGTCATTTATAGATTTTCAAATAAATATCATTTTTGTCAGAAAATAGGAAAATAATATAAGTAACGTATGCAAAATGATAGGTCTGGTCACAGTAAATTGAACCGTCCTCTAAAATTTTCGTATATGAAGCTTCATATTTTTGACTTTAAACATGAAATAATACGACAAAATGAGTACGACTGAATTGAATTTTGTCATAATGCTCATAAATATGCATAAGGATTTGGCTCCAAACCAAAAGAGTCCACTAATATTGCAGAAACGCCCCAAAAATTATTGATTATTCCAATTATAAAGTTCTGAAATTAACTTTACGGATAGACATTTACATCCATTTAAAGAAAAAGTTAGTGCTAGTAAAAATAACAAAAAGGTAAATATCCTTTCTTTTGAAAATAAAATCCTTTTCAGAAAAAGTCGAATTAAATTGTATCGAAAGTGTTCTGGCAGTTAGGAAAAGCCCAGGTGCGGCAACAAGACTTAAACTAAATTTGATACCACTAGATTCAATTTTTTCCCTCTTTTTTTATTTTTGTTATTTACTAGAGGAAGCTTTACAAAAATACTAAATTCTCAAGGTCAGAATAGGAGGGGCAAGGGGGTCCCATAACAGCCTAACAGCAAATTGATTTTTGCAAAAACAGATAACAGGTAATTCAAATAAGTGATAACAGCTAACAGTGTATATCAAGTCCATAACAGCTAACATATAAATGTAAAACTTGGATAACAGTAATCTTATTTAATAAAACTTTCTTGTGGAGAAGATATACATTCATAGGCCTTCATTGTTCATCATAAACATGTTCATTGACTTCATTATCAACAAGTGTTGATCGTATTGCAAGGCCCCAACCGGTAGGACAAGGCCTTATCACACTAGCAAAAATGGTAAAATATGTTTTCCAAGTCCAAGGCCCATAACTCTGTCAAAAATCAGTGGATTGGAACCAATCTTTAGCTTGGTCTGTAACTCATTAAGGTAGACTCACATACAAAATATCAGATCAATGCCTTCAATGGTTTAGAAAACAAGAGGCTCAGATACTGAGCCTGAATCGCTCANCAGTCTTGTTTTTTATCAGATCAAAACAATATAAGCAATCTTAGTTTGACTGAATTTGCTTCAATAATTTAAGGGCATGTAATGAAAAAAATGTTTTAAATTATGGGTACCATTCTTAATCAAGTTCGATGCTGGAAGCTATTTTCTTTGTCGGATCCCAACAAAATGAGAAATCTTTGTAAAGGACCTTCCATACATCATTTCTGTAATTCGCTTGAATTTGCTTCAATAGTTTCAGAGGAGATGTTGGAAATGATGTTTTTCCCATAGGATCCTATGTTAAACCCAAGTTCTGCGCTGGTGACCATGTTTTTCATCGGATCGGAATGAAATGACCAATCTTGATAAAGGACCTTCCAAACATCATTCCTGGAAAGTTTGGTTGAATTTGCTTCAGTGGTTTCAGAGGAGAAGATGAAAATGTGAATTTCCCATTACGGCAATGTTAAACTAAGTTCCGTGCTGGCGGCCATGTTTTTTGTCGAATCGGAATAAAATGAGCAATCTTCGTAAGGGACCTTTAGTACATCATTTCTGTAAAGTATAGTTGAAATTATTCAGCAGTTTCAGAGGAGTTGATGAAAATGTGATTTTTCCCATATGGTCATATGTTAAACCTAAGTTCCGTGCTGGAGGCCATGTTTTTCATCAGATCAGAACGAAATGAGCAATCTTTGTAAAGGACCTTCCAAACATCATTCCTGGAAAGTTTGGTTGATATTGCTTCTGTGGTTTCAGAGGAGAAGATTAAAATGTGAATTTCCCATAGGGCCAATGTTAAACTAAGTTCCATGCTGGCAGTCATGTTTTTGTCGAATCGGAATAAAATGAGCAATCTTTGTAAAGGACCTTTAGTGCATCAATCCAGTAAAGTTTGGTTGAAATCGCTCCAGCAGTTTCAGAGGAGTTGATGAAAATGTGAAAAGTTAACGAATGGACGCTAAGTGATGAGAATAGTTCACACTGACCCTTTGGGTCAGGTGAGTTAAAAATGCAGAAAAATGACATTTTACTAAAATTTTCAGTTCAAGTCACATATCTCTGTCAAAAATCAGTGGACCTGTACCACCAAACTTAATCTTGGTCTGTAACTCATTCAGGTATAGACTCACATACAAAATATTAGATCAATACCTGCAACACTTTAGAAAAAAAAATGTGAAAAACTGACATCTTACTAAAATTTTCAAAGTCCAAGGCCCATAACTCTGTAAAAAATCGTTGGACAGGAACCAAACTTAATCTTGGTCTGTAACTCACTCATGTAGACTCACATACAAGATACCAGATCAATATCTCCAAGGGTTTAGAAAAAAGTGCAGAAAACTGATGCGGGACTGACAGACGGACAGACGGACGGACATAGAGCAAACCTTAAGTCCCCTTCGGCTATCGCCGGTAGGTGACTAAAAATTACTTTATTTGTTATTCGTTATCACTGTACAAGGCGAAAAATACAATAGCCCTAAACTTTTTTTAAATGTCTTGGATTAAGCTAGTTGAATTTTTCAGACACTTTTACAGTTCTACCCCCTCTAGCAGTAACAGCTCGCATGAAGTCTAATTATTTTCGTGAATAAAAGTATTGAGCCCTATCTCAGAACTGACAAACTCAAATGCAACAAAAAGTATTGTCTAATTGATGCTAAACATGAAATGCGAAGTTGAATATGTATTACATTGTTTTACTGCTTTGTGTTTTATCAACATGTTCTAATCGAAGATTCAAACAACTTTTAAAGATCAGTATATGTGAATTTTCATTAATTATTTTTTTTCTTTTCTCATCATGTAGCTATCGGTGTTCAATTTCACTTCTTGTGTGGGTTTTTTTCAATTTCAACTCTTGTCGTAGAGATGAATTATTATTCATTCAACTAATTTGAGATATAGAGTCTATTCTGATTTTTATATAGTTCAGTATTTGACTGTCTGTTTTTTTAATCATATAGCTACTGTATAACTTCTTCGTCTACATTCTGGTTAATCAAGCTAATCCTAACTTGGAATTTGAGCAAAAAAGTCCCAAAACACCGTTAAATTATATGATATTAAAAAAGGGCAACAAGCATGTAAAATTCTAAGAAAAACATGTCAAGTCTTGAGGTTTTCAAATGTATGTTGTGATGGGAGTTTATTTTATTTCAAATTCCCGGCACCTGAATCGGTTTTCAGGGGCTCCGGCTACAGAGCTGCCGGGTGCGTCCCCAGTTGGTAGATAGGGGGAATGCCCTGTCTATGCGGGGAAGTCTGAGTCAGGTCATAATACAGAAAGCCTGACCGCGAACCATTGTAGCCAAACTTTGTGGAGAAATGTAATGGTCTATGCAGTATAAAGACCCCTTCTATATTGTCTAAAGAGAGCAGAGTCTCTGGAACTCGTATAGAAGGCTAATTTTCCCGTCCCTACCCATTTCTCCCCTTTTCCAGTGGCAATTAAAACTCGTTGTCCATGTTGTCCCTTTCATAATTGCTTCTTTCTGCTCTTACTTATATTTTTTATGAACTTTGATTAACTTGCTCTTGTCCTTATATAATTGAACCATTGCCCACTGGATGTTAAACTCTAACTAATCAATAAATCAATTTATTTCAAATTGATATATAAAGAAAAAGCTGGTCAAATTAACCACAGCAAATAAAAAGTTGAATTACAAAATCGACTGAATAGTCAAAATGAAGATTAACAACTTATACAGTTGTAGGCAACAGCTACATAATAATGCAGCAGGCGCGGACAGGTGGGATTGAAAAGGGGGAATTTCAACTTAGAAGTGAATGAAAAATCGCCTCGCTCCGCAAAAATTTTTGGATATATCTTTGTAATAACACCAAACTGAACTGTTCAATAACCGCTAACAGAGAACTGAATATTCATCATAACAGCTAACACAGAACTACCCAATTACAGCTAACACAACATTATATTTTGCGATAACAGCTAACAGAGATTCAATTTTACCCAATAACACAATAACAGTTAATACCCTTGCCCCCCNCAAATAACTAAATACCGAAGTTTCTGTGAATTCATTTTCTGCATATGCGCATTTCGACAACTTATGTCTCTTCAGTGCAGATAAAATCTAAACGTTTGGAAAACCATAATTACAAAGATTTGATAAAAAGTCAAACATATTTAATGAATGTAGAGATAAAAAAAAACAAATTCATATATTAAAGTCTTCAATCTGTTTGTAGACAATTATATACAAACGCATTTGCAGATATAGAAATGAGCTAATTACGTTTTACAGGTAGCTCTCATTGGCGATTTTAATGCTAGGACAGCTACAGAAAAAGATAATGTAATTTATGATGAACATTTATTTAGAATTTTGAATTTAGACGATACTATTACTGATAATGATTTTTTTACAAATTCCAAGAGAAAAAGTAAAGACCATGGTAGGATAAACAATTATGGTTTATTATTGCCAGAACTTTGTAAAAGATGTGGTATTGTTATATGTGATGGTCGTATAGGTTTGATAAAGATATAGGTCGAACGACCGTTGTTGACTATTTGCTTACGTCCGCTGATCTCATTGATATTATATCTAAATTTTGACTATATGTTTTCAGATATACATAACAGGATTTGTTTTAGAAGCTAGTATTTCAAGAATAGATTAAAATAATATCAAAATAGATATTCACATTCGTTCCAGTGAATTCACTTAAGCATTATCCGATAATCCAAATGTATTTACTTTTGCATAGAATGATTAAACATCGAAAGTAAACAGTTTATCCGGACACGTACAGTATCTTTCAAGTTTCTAATTGACATGAATATTTTGACCTGATTTTAATTACTTGTTTGTTCTATTTTCCGATGTTGCTATTGTCTTTGGATTATTCATTTTTAGACCTCACTTACTTTATGTGAATTTCTTGTATGAACTTTATATTCACGTATATTTCTCACTATTAGAACATCCTACTTTTATGTTTCAAGGTGACGTGAAGGCTTGTCCTTGTCTTCTTTTTATAAAATTTTAGTTTCTTGATATTTGGGTTATTGGATGTGGTTTGTTTCCACTGATTTATCCACCTTTTTTACCCTTTTGGGGCCATTTAGGGCTTGCTATATGGTGTGAGATTCCTCACTGTGTTGAAGACTGTACAGTGATCCCTAGATGCTTTGTTTTGGGCAGTTTTAACCTGGAGATGCGATGTTGTCTCCTTGACAATTACCCCATTTCCTTTCTTTTTCATATAAATGTTTTCACAAATATAAATCAAGATGGCCAGTTTGATTGTCTTATCTATCAATATGTACTTTATAAACATCTGCTTTACAATGATTAGTAACGGCTGAAGCTGTGATTCCTTTAACACATGCTACATGTATGGCAGATAGAAAACACATGTTGCACTTTATTACAGGTCTGAAACAAAACTTTAAGTTTACGGTAAGCTTTTATTGACATGAAGATGTACGTTAACTTTAGTGTTGAAAATAATATAATTGGAGACAAAGTCGGAGAATTATTGTTTGCTGTACTTTTGTTCTGGTGATGTTGGGGACAGAACGACCGTTGGTCGGGACGCAGAGGTCAGTGAACTAATTAATCGAGAATTTGGGATTAAACCTGAAGGGGTCCAGGGTTTTGTTTTCTTGAATATTCGGGATTTGAACGTTGTTTCCTCGGGAATTCGGGATCATACTCCTTCTATACACCCTGTTATAAACATGTCAAATTGTGTATCATTGTATTGCTTGTCAAGAATATCTTTATGATACGGGCTTTGGTTTATCAACTTTCTCTCCCACAAACAGGGTTTCCCAAAGGGCTTGGAAAAAGAGTTAGTAGAAAAAAGAATGTACTACCTGAATTGGGTTTTATTTGTATGTTTATTATACTATAGGAAAACGGCACTGATAAAGGGGAGGTTTAGGTACCCATAAACCGGTTTAATCCTGCTTGTGCCGGTACCAAGTCCGGGTATCCCGGGTGTGGATAACCATCGAGTTCGAGTTAGAGTTCGAGTTAAAAGTCGAGTTATATTTAACTCGAATTATTTATTTTGTAATACTATCTATCGAGTTACGTGAGTTAAAATTCGAGTTAAAATTCGAGTTTGAGTTAATATTGATATAAAAGTAAAAGTGCGAATAATCACGATAATTTTGGACTTCTAACATGTAATATCTAAAATGAAAAAAATATTTCGATCTAAATTTGATTAACAGAAATCCATGCATACTGCTCAAGTTGTCTAAGTGATAACTAACACGAACACAGCCAAAGTTTCATTTTATAATTTCCTACTCTGGAATAAAAATTACTTTCATAGACTAAGAAAATATATACAGATTTTGTTTTCAATTCAAAGAGTATCGATACTTTCGAATTAAAACAATAGTTAAGAGATGACATCCCAAGATCCTGTTTCAATTAAAATCTACATCGATTCCAAAGAAGACTGCGTTCTAAGCAACTTTAAGACTCTAACAGGAGGATAACTTACTTTGTGCAAGATACCCAAGTTTGTCCAATATAAAAACTGAAGGCCAAGAGACTGAACCAGTATCGCTCACCTTGGTCATAGCTGACACCATGAGACAGTCCAAATAACCTAATAATAAAGGGCCGCCTTTTCAAGTATGTGAATAGACCTTGATGTTATTTGCTTTAAATGTTAACTATATTTCCTGATGGCAACGATTTGAGATATGGTGAAGACTTACTGGCCATCTTTTGAAAAGAGGGGGGGCAACTAAGGTAACAATTGGCCTAACAGTTTCAAAGAAAAAAAACTTTCAACATGTTTATCCATAAGATCAACTAAGTTCCCTACTTTTGGCAATATAGGAGGAGGTGCAGACTTGTCAGACATTTTTAAAGGGAAATGCTAATACGACTCTCTTCTTTCGCTTTGGAGACAAAGCTATGTTCTAATTCCAACAATATTTTTTAGCACATGCGTATATTTTTTTCACAAAGGGACATTCGTAATGTACAAATTCACATTTTATTCACCCAATATTCATTTAATTTTGTGTAAATAAAGTTTGAAATAATGAATCGCCAAGAAATCCACATCAAATAATGACAATAATAGAAATTTACAACAGTTACTAAATTGGTCAAGTCGAAGTAAATGAAAGCTTATGGAACGCCATGACTGTCTTACGTAGTGTATAATCATTTTACGGGGTACAAATTTTATTATGTTGTGTAGTCATTTTATCATGTAATGTAGTAACTTTATTTTGTTATGTAGTAACTTTATTATGTTATGTAGAAACATTATTATGTTATGTAGTCAGTTTATTGTGTTATGTAGAAACTTTATTACGTTATGTAGTAACTTTGTTATGTTATGTAGTAACTTTATTGCGTTATGTAGTAACTTTATTATGTTATTTAGTAACTTCAAAATGCTACGTAGTTACTTTATTATGTTATGTAGTCAATTTATTGTGTTATGTAGAAACTTTATTACGCTATGTAGTAACTTTTTTATGTTATGAAGTAACTTTATTGCGTTATGTAGTAACTTTATTATGTTATTTAGTAACTTCAAAATGCCTCGTAGGTACTTTATTATGTTATGTAGTCAATTTATTGTGTTAAGTAGAAACTTTAATACGTTATGTAGTACTTTTTTATGTTATGAAGTAACTTTATTGCGTTATGTAGTAACTTTATTATGTTATTTAGTAACTTCAAAATGCTACGTAGTTACTTTATTATGTTATGTAGTCAATTTATTGTGTTATGTAGAAACTTTATTACGTTGTGCTGGTACTTTATTGTGTTATATATTTACTTTATTATGTTATGAAGGAATTTTATTGTGTTATGATGTTACTTTTTTATGTTATGTGGTAACCTTATTATATTGTGTT
>MJUU01056128.1:0-20532 GCA_002080025.1 Modiolus philippinarum
TGCTTAGCAACTCAAATATGGGTAATCCCAAGAGTTATCTCCCTTAGAGAAAAAATGGCCGCGATGAATGCGGACCTGATAGAAGACACCCACAGAGAAAAAGGGTAAATAAAATAAACAAAAACAAACAAACAAACAAACGAAACTAAACAAAAACAAATTATATGTATAGTCTGTCATAAGATATGAGTGAAAGGTAAATAAAAAAAAAACAAACAAACAAACAAAAACAAAACAAATATATGGTTTGTCATATGTGTGAATTGATTCAAGAAGACATGAAACTCTCTTTACATTTAGATCACTTTGGTTATTTGTTCTCTCAGTTTAACATCTTTGAGCTTATGGTCTTCCAAACGTTTAGATTTTATCTGCACTGATGAGACATAAGTTGTCGAAATGCGCATATGCAGAAAGTAAATTCACAGTAACTTCGGTATTTGGTTATTTGAAATAAGTAGGTGGCCCTGAAAAGGGCCGTTTGTATATTAGTCTTGATTTTCTTTAATCTAAGTCTGGTCCATTGGGAGTATATTCGCTGCAGTACAGTGCCTCTT
Source organism: Modiolus philippinarum (assembly GCA_002080025.1). Classification (NCBI taxonomy): domain Eukaryota; kingdom Metazoa; phylum Mollusca; class Bivalvia; order Mytilida; family Modiolidae; genus Modiolus; species Modiolus philippinarum. The sequence goes on from MJUU01056128.1 coordinate 558, forward strand.
CTATGTTGGGATGGGTAAATTCACAAGGAACACGAATATTCAGCTCTGGTAGGAAGGTGGGTAAGATTTTATCTACGTCTTTCAATTTCTCGAACTGCTCAAAATCTAGTTGTATGCTTCCCATGTCTTTGTACCAGAATTCCACGTACACAGACGGACTTTCTGCTCTTACGTACACGTTACCACCTAGATGTCTCTCGAACGACGCATATCTGTTATGCTGTAAGAAATGCACGGCGTCATCCAGATCGTCGAGGACGTATCTCAGCATTATCCAGCGCACCACCGGGAAGTAGATGGTCTGTATACCATTCTTCAATGTAACACCATGGCTGCTGACTTCCAGGTAGATTTCATCTCCCAAATGAAATGAAGACAGCTCTGGACAACATATCTCCATATCTTCGGTGTCTTCGTCCCTTACAACGGCAACAAGGTCTTCTCTACCGACCAACATCAGAGCATAGCAAAAGGCATCGACAGCTGCAGGTCCTCTTTTTTGGAGCAAGTCCAGCAAAGCTTCTGTGCGTTCTTCACGCGGATTCAAACAGGCCAGAAATTCTTTTTCTTCTGCTGTCACCATCTGTTCTATTCTGGTCAGGACATCGTCGACTGGAGTCTCCTTCACCAACAGGACACGATTCTTGGCAAGTGGGTGAGCCATTCTAAATAAGAACGGCGAATTGGCCGGACACGGGTTTATATAGTTCAAGTCATTTGTCTCGACGGCTGCGATTGGTCAGTAACTTATGGAACAAGAGTAGTGATTGGTCAAAACTCTGTGTTGTGATTGGTTAATTTTTCTGCTTTCTGATTGGTCCACATTATGTACACCTTCAATCCACTTTTTTGTTTCGTTACGACTTGTTTCGACAGGTTCAGACGTGTCCATACATGTTCCCTCAAAACGCGGGAAAAATATAAGCCAGAGTTATGTCCCTTTGACGAACGCGACAGAAGACATCTAGCAACATTGTACTTAACAACCACTTGAATGGCCGCGACGAACGCGGACCTGATAGAAGACACCCAAAAAACCATGGGTATTCCCAAGTGTTATGTCCCTTTGACGAACGCGGACCTGATAGAAGACACCCCAAAAACCCATGGGTATTCCCAAGAGTTATCTCCCTTTGACGAACGCGGACCTGATAGAAGACACCTACAGAAATATAATGGTAACTGCTGACTGACCACGCCTGGATATTAGGTTAAACATTGGAGGGCAGAACAATACTGAAAAAGGGGCTGAAAAGGTATAACAACATTTAAAAAAGGGTGGGATTATGGAGGAAATTGGATGAAAAAAGTAGAAAATACATAAAACAATATTGAAACAAGAGCAAAATACTATTAAAACATTTAAAAAAGGGTATTAGTCTAAACATTGGATTGAAATACAACATTGAAAAGGGGTTGAAAAGGTATACCAACAATAAAAAGGGTGAGACAAGGAAGGAAACGACAGAAAAGGGAAGAAAATATAAAGAACATTGTTACAACATATAAAAACATCCGAAAGACCATGCCCGAGTCGTTCCGACTAGGGAAAATTCCCCACTTCCGGTAAAAATGGCTACTTACAGTAGATACAGAACCACTTCCGGTTCACAATGTGGGGCTATGCCCACTTCCGGTCACGCACGCGTCATATAATAAGGTCATACATGACCCCTGCGGGGTCACGTGTTGTTCCAACACGCCATTTCCTATCAATAGGCCCGTATAGGGCTTCAATTAAGACCACTTCCGGTATACAACATGGGGCTACGCCCACTTCCGGTCGCGCATGTACACGGTAGTATGGTGAAACCACACCCCTGCGGGGTCTTACACTCTTTTAACCCATCATTTCCGGTCAATATGGCTACTTACAGTAGTTACACAGCTACTTCCGGTTGCGCATGCGCAGTAAAAACACTTCGTGTTCCGGTCACGTGACTTCCGCTTCCGGTCACGTGACTTCTATCACGTGACTTCCGGTCTACGTCACATCCGGTGACGTCACTTCCGGCTCCACCTCGACAAATCCGACCTGAACTGTGCTCATATACTACTACTGTTTAATAATTTTTCTAATTCGCGCAGCGGTTACTATTGATATCGCGATTTTCGATAACTAACCCTAACCCTATCCCTACCATAACGTGTCCGGTAACTTTATTAGTAACGTGGAAATTCGGCCAGTGAATTTGCAACTGTATCTAAATGTACCGACTATTCTTAAATTTTTAATAACGTCCGGATATTGAATAATAAAATATGATGGACAAAGGGGTAGAGCCATGACTTCTAGCAAGACGCAACTGATGCCCGTTGTAATTTCTAAACAGATACGGGTATTTTGAGGATGTCATTGGAAAGTATGGTAAAGTAACAAGACAGTTCCCAGAAGGATCAGAATTGATAGGGTAAGAGGTAAATGTTCCCACTTTAAGGCTTCAGATAACGTTGATGTCCAGGAGGGATTTTGTGTGACAGGTGGTAACGTATATTGTAATTCTAAAGCGGTTGTTTGAGGTAGCTGTCGGGAAATGAGAAGAGCTACACAAAGAGTTCTTACTCTATAAATGAGCCATATAATAGCTAACAGATTTACACTGCTAATTATAATAGCAAGAAGGGATATTATATCCATTTTGTTAGGCCATGAGCTATCTTCAATGTCAACCTCTCCATTAATAACGGATTCTGCCAATTCAGAGAAAATAACTTGATCTTTTTTTGTTCTGTCTGCCATTTTCTTGAGATTTAAAGATATCTTCTTGTCGTTGGCCATAACTTCTGATATTTTTGTGTTTATATATTTTAAAAGAAGGGATTTTAACATTTAGAGACGTATTGAAAGATGTGTCAGCTAATACTTTTCGGAGTTGCGAGTCGTTGAAAAATTGTTGCAGAAGTGCTAAATTCACGGGGTATAAGGTTTCCAGATCCTTAGCGTTTTTCTTACATAAATTAATCTTTTGGTCAAAATGCATGTTTTTAGTTATTATTTTGCATTGGCAAGGTACTTTAACAATACAATAGTTGCACTCAGCTATTAAGTTGGTATTGTTTAGACATTTCAACGAGATTTTGGGAGTTTGATAGATAAGTAACTGGGCTGATGGAAGTTGTAGAATATGGGGTTTGATTTCATTTTGGAGGAATCTGAAATTACAGCTTAGTTTGATTATCTTTTTATTATTGAAAAACAAGGCTGTTTCACAGTTAGGTTCAGACACTCTTTTCAAAACGGGTGACAATGAACACACCAATGTCTTTGTACCTGTACAGTGGGTGAAAGACGATGTTGAGAGCGATGTGTAGAGTTTATTGTCACTGGATAATACCAAATAGTCATTTACATTTAATATTTGAGTAGCATCTGAAGATGAATCCTTAACTGGGACAGGAAAAGAGAGTATTTTATAAACTTTAAACATAATCCTATATGATGTGATTGGGATTTTTAATGACACAAAAACAGAATGATTTTGTCTAGTGATGGCAAAATTCCCGAATTGATAATAATATTGTGCATCTTGATTTACGACTTGAAACTTAAACTCATTAACCTGATGTTGTATGAAATTCAAGGTTGAAGTTAATTCTTTAGGGGTTATTAATAATGGAGATAATTTTCCCGTTACCATCTCTGCAATAGAGGTTGATAATTTTTGAAAATGATTTTCGACATTATATGAATGATCGAGTTGTTCGCCATACAATGTGAGCATTTCTGAAAATTGTTGCTGTATAGTTTTTGTTGCACTCTGTAACTTAGCGTTTAATACTTTTTGTATCATAAAATTTTCCTTTATTCCTTTCATCATATTCGAAATGCGCTTGTCAATTTGATTTATATATGAAGATAAGTCTCCGCCGTGTCGAGCTAGGGCATTCACAACTTTGTTTGACTGTTTGGTCAATGCATTAATATGCTGAGCCAAGGTTTGAACTTCACTTTCGGTAGCTATTCCGAAGATTGACTTTGAAAGCTGTCCGACGAATGGTAACAAAGCGCGTTTTGAAAACCCTGGTGCTACTTTGGTTTCGAGTATCATTTCAAATATAAATTTCTGGACTTCTCTAAGATGCCTTTGCGTTTTTATTCTCAATGTGTCTACATGGAATAAAATACTATTTAGCCTTTCCTTATTTGACCTGTCAGCAAAATAAATCATTGGTGAGAACCCAGTTATTTCTGGAATATCCAATTTCCAAGTGTGGATCCAGTTTTCGTGACCAAACTGCATGTCTTTTTGTTTTTGAAATATTATTCCATAATTTAAACGTTGCTCATTACCGTACGATCTTGGAACAATAAAGGTTAGGAACATCAGAAGAGAAACCAGATGGAGCATTGGCGAGACCATACCTACAAGAAAAATAAAGAAGTTTGTAAGAAGAGTAAGCGAGATCGATCTCTTTAATAGAAGAAAAAGATAGAAAAGGTTATGGTTACGCCATGCGGTCTGAATTCTGTTCCGACTCCACCAAACCCCATTGAAATGATTCGCAGGAATTAATGAGTCTTAGCCAAAATTATCACGTTTGTCCTATTTATGGTTGTTTATTCTGAATAATGATTTTTTTTCTTTATGTTTATAATCTTTTTGACATTATTTGTGTCTGTTACGTTTTCGTTTCCGACGATCAGATTTCGTCGCATAAAACTCGTGTCTTAGTGCGTCCGGGATATTTTGTTCTGGTTCCCAGGAGTCTGGGTAATTACCTTCCCATCGCACCAAGAATTGTTTCTTACCCGATTTCCATCGTGTTTTAATTAATTTTTCGACTGGGAATTATTCATCTTCGGCCGAATGTGGCACTTGTTCAATGTAACTGAGGGTTTTTTCTAGCGCAGCATCCTGTGACCAGAACATGTTGACAACAAATAAATATGCACCTAGTTAGTACTTGCATTCTTTAATGTGATTGATACAATAATAAACCTTTTACAGCACACACAAATAAACACCGGTAGCTCTTTATTTTTCCGCAAAAAACGCCATTCTATCTCTTTCCACCTTTTGTTCTCCATTGCCTAAGTATCACAACAAACTACAATCACACTTTGTTTAACACAATTGAAAAGTATTTTATAGTATTTATAAATTATTGATTATTGCACAATACCTCATCTTTATTTATTAACTTCTGGTTTTAAATTTATACATTACTGTTCTTATTCTTTTTATCATATCTATATATTTATAAATCTGGCTAAGCGATATTGCAATACCAATCCCATCATCCTCTACAAACTTGTTCCCAGTACCACCTATAGTAAATGTTTATAATACTTAGGAAACAGAAAAATTAAACCCCGTCCCGTTTTATCAGGACGAAACTCGACGCCATTTTGATTTTCGAGAATCTGAAATTCCTATTGGTCAATAGTCTTCTGCGCATGCGTTCTCCTCACTGCGCAAGCGTACTCCTCACATCCCCACAAGAACTATCTATATAGTTAGGCTATTCCATAGCCTAGCTAACTACATTAATGCTTATACATGAGGAGATATTGTGCAAAAATGTTAGAGAGAAATCATGCACATCAACAGGAAGATGAATTTAAAAAAAATGGCCATTTCATTTTAATTTTACTGTTTATTCAATTGTGTTCTGTGCTTTGCCTAGATTGGAAATATTTCTCATGTGTATTTAATCCATACTCTTCTGTCACTCTGTTTTATAATTATCCGATGAGAAATAATTTGAAATATTTAGGGCAAAAATTCCAATTTTAATTTTATAGTCGAAAACATGAACTTGTTGATCACTATGGGATATCCGTGTGACAGATGTGCACCAACCTTCCCCTTTGACAGTTTGATTTTTTACTTTCATGTTTAGCGAATCAGATTTCTACCTGACGTGACATGTTCAACGCGACGTGTGTTTTATATATATATATATATATAAAAAAAAAAAAAAAAAAAAAAAAAAAAAAAAAAAAAAAAAAACAGGAGGTGCTTACTCAATCGGTGCACCTGGATTCGGTATCTTATCCTCAATGTTTAAATTTCATTTTTTTTGCAAATAGATTTGGAGATCATGCATAATTTTAGAACGGCTTATATAAATTTGAAGCTATTGTCTTGGAAAGGAAGGCTAGCGGTGTAAATTTCATGACCCCGTGGCCTGATCTCAACCTTAGTTTCTGTTTGGGTACACGTGTTGTATATGTATCTGTGTCTTCGTTTTTCTCTTTTGTTTTAAAAATTGTTGCCTTTGTAGTACTGATTTTGCTATGTTTTTGGACTAATCTCCTGGATTGACGGTTTGGTTGCCCACTTACTTCAATTCAAAGAAGGTACCTTTTTGTTGCTTTGGTGACTTTTAAAAAAATAAATAGCTGATTTTCAGTAACTGATCTTTTTAATTACAAACCAAACATCAATTTTCCTCTTTTTCTGTTAGCATCATTTGAAAGACCGAATTTGTGATATTAAAAAAAACTGGAGTACCAATGCAAAAACCCAGCTTAGGGCAAATACTCGATGTCTTTCGATAGGGGTATCCACTTGTTATCGGGCCAGTTCTGGACTTTGCTAGTTATGGGTACTATCAACAGGTCACCATGGTGAGGCATTGGTTTAGGTACACAAATCGAAAGCCAAAGAACCGTACATGGAATGAGCTATTCAAAGGGAGCTTTGACATTTTCCGATAATTCTAATTATGGTAAATTTCTTATTTCATAGTCGAGACAAGGCAAAGTATTGTCTACTGGGAGCGCGAAAATCTCAGGGAAAAGAACGTAACCATCTATCATTATAAATGCAACGACATTGTGATTATAGATACCTATTAATGGCCCTGGATGGCCATTTCGAATTAATTCCTTGTCCGCAGAGCAGTGTCAGAGGATATGTATATGTGTTCAATAGGACCGAGGTATTTTGGCGATTGACAGATGCGTCTACGTAAATAGATGAAGTCACACGTTTGATTGCAGTCGGCAATAATTAATGTGCAGATAAAATCGTATATGCAAGTTACTATGGTGACATCTAAATTTGTCAAAGGGTTCTCACTATCCCAGAGCACCATCTCATAGGTTTTTGGTTTTATTTCCTTTTTAATCTAGTTCCATTTGCTTGCCTTTTTTGTTACATTTAGTTTGCCCTAACTTATTATATACATATTTGTGGTGTGATTATTTTTATAACGGTTCAAAAATATTTTCCCTTATCTAAAACATCCGTTTTAGTTTCTGGTGCCTGTTTTGCTATTTATTCCAATATAAGATGCTTGTTCTAACGTCATTATTATTTGCAGGCAGAGTTTCAAAATTCATCATATATTTATACATTCACACCCACAAACTTTTTATAATCTTGGCAAGCGGCTCACGATCATCCTTCACGATTAAAAAAAATGTGTAACGTAATCCCTCACGATCTGAAATTGCACTTTTTTAGGAATAATCTTTTTTTGCTTGTATTTTGGAAATATATTTTGGGATACAATTTTGTACACAATATTGTAGTTATGATTACTGTATGAACATACAAATAAATATCAACCAAATCTTTACAATCTTGCAAAAATATGCCTTTGTTTACATTTTGTAGTCCTTGAAAATGTTGATCACGATGACGCCTTTTGAAAATGTGCAAAAACTGTAGTCTTTTAAACTTTTATTTCGATACACTTCTATTTGCTAAGTTAAACCATTTTGACAGACATAAATATTTAAGGGAATAACTGCCCTCATAAATAGTTATTTTGAAATGAATTGTGACCTTGTATGATTTCTCTCGATAAACATCCCTCACGATGGTGTAACCAAATCCCTCACGATCTCATCTCAATGCTTAACCGCCGTTTAAATCCCTCACGATCATTTTTATCGGCGTAACCGAATGTTAGCCTTGTGTTTCTATGACCTGAGATATCATTCATGATTAAACTAGAGAATGTGTCTACAGTATAAGGCAAATTACATCCCATTAGGGTGATCTGAGTCCGGATCACCTCAGCTATCTCAGCCCAATTGAAACAAAAGATATTTTTTTCCTTTTTTATTTTTGTCGAAGCCAGACTTTGATAACTATTCAGTTTTTTGGACTTAGTAAAATTTTATGTTTTACTATCCATAAAACTTTCAAAGATGAAAATTTTAAAATCTTGAAAAATAACATTGTCAATAGTAGGATTCGAACCAGGATCGTCTCCTTTACTAGACTTCTGCCATACCTAAATACTCCACGAACTCGTTGGAAATGAAATGTTAAAAATCGTATATAAAGAATCGTTGTGGGACACAATAAGGATATAAATATGAAAAAAGAAAGGAAATGGGGTAAATGTCAAGGAGACAACATCCCATATCCAGGTTAAAACGACCCAAAACAAAAATTATTATTATAGTATAATATATTCATTTCATGACATTTTAAAGATGGAAATAATTTTAAATTTTAATTTTATCGGTTTTTTTTTCCTTTAATATATTTACTAGGATGTAAATTAGTTATCGCACTCGGTGTGTCTGTATAAGTTCTGCCCATCCCAGATAATGGCTTGTGACTGAGACGGAATGATGGAAAATTGAGTAAGTCGGATAAGAGAAAGTACTGACAAGTAAACCGATTGCAGTAAGCATTGTATCCCACAATATGGCTATGAAAATATTATGCCGAATTTCAAGTTTGTATCATTTGATTTACCCTTCACGTAGAGAAAATCTTGCCAAAATTTGTGACGGACTGAATAACGGACACTGGTAAAACAATAACCCCTCCTCCTTCGGATCGGGGTATAAAGATCAGTGATAAAAGGGAAAACTCGCCTTTTTCGAAGCAGAGTATAACTATTGTACATGCATAGAAACAATTATGCACAATTTAATAGACGTAACAAGTGATGGATATTGAGTAAATGCGCATGGATCACAGCCGATACAAATACATAATAAAACCCAGCAATGGAACAACGTTTTCATTGTTCTTCATCTTGAATTCACAAAGAGGCTTTCAGCAATGACCTCATAATATAACAATTTATTAAATAACAAAATTACCTAACAGAGTTGTGAAGAGCCGAAGTCAATGGGACAAAAAGACAAGTCGGGTAGAAACGTCTGAAGGTTCTCATTTCATTTTAAGAAATTGTCACATCCAACCAAAATTGTTTTGTCCCTCTTGAATCATACCATGAAATGTTTTAATCTAAGATTTTATATGTTGTATGAATACAGGATATAGAATTTGAAAATCAGCTAAAATGTTTCCAAATCTACCCTTAACTTAAATCAAATGACTTTAGATACAGGATTCTAAGCAATGTAAACGAAAATGACATATAAACAAAACAGCGGTAGCTGCATTTGACGTGATTTGCAACAGAAACAAGATAATTTTTTGAAAAAATAAATGCGGCCCCAAAAAGCCTTTGACAATAGCTAATGAATGGGCATATTGATTTAAGTGAAATATACTTTGTACGAGAGACATTAAGATTTTATTTACATTGAGTTGTGATGTTGTGTTTTTTCCTCGCATCCGACCGGAAATAAGATTATTTTCTTGCATCCATTCAAAAATGAAACTAGACATTATACCCCGTGTATAGGCCCAAGAGATTCGAGTTGAAACAATACGGAACATTCCAGCTAGGTTTTCATGTATCTATATCTACATACCCAAGGGATTCGAGTCTGTAGAATAGGGATCATCCCTTAACCGTGTCTACATCTACATGCCCAAGAGATACGAGTTTGTAGAATACGTGTCTACATATACATGTCCAAATAACTAAATACCGAAGTTACTGTGAATTTTGATTCTGCATATGTACATTTCGACAACTTATGTCTCATCAGTGCAGATAAAATCTAAANAACTGATAGACAACAAATAATCAAATATGATCTAAATAGAAAGCCAAAATCAGCTAAGGACAGAGCTTTGCATGAGGGAGATACTCCTTAGTTTCAACAAAATTTACAAAAATTAGATATTGTAAGGTTCCAAATATAATCGGCTTTCGGGTCAGCACCGAAGTACTGACTACTGGGCTGGTGAATACCCTCGGGGACTAACAGTCCACCAGCAGTGGCATCGACCCAGTGGTAACAAATAACTAAATACCGAAGTTACTGTGAATTTTGATTCTGCATATGTACATTTCGACAACTTATGTCCAAGAGATTAGAGTTTGGGAAATACGGATCATTCTATGTTGTAACGCGTAAACATCTACATGCCCAAGAGATTCGACTTTGTAGAATACGGAGCATTTCATGTGTAAATGAATCTACATCTACATGCCCAAAAGATTCTGGTTTCTAAAATTCGGATCACCTCATGTTTTAACCTGTCTACATCTATATCCCCAAGAGATTCTAAATTGTAGAAGACTGATCATTCAAGGCTTTAACGTGTCTACATCTACATGCCCAAGAGATTCGAGTTTGCAGAATAGGGATCATTCCATGTTTAAACGTGTCTACATCTACATGTCAAAGAGATTCGTGATTGTAGAATACGGATCATTCAATGTTTTTATGTGTCTGCATATACATTTCCAGGAGATTCGAGTTTGTGAAACCAGGATAATTCTATGTTTTTACGTGTTTTTTTTACATCTACATGCCCAAGGGATTCGAGTTTATACAATAGAGATCATTCCATGTTTTAATGTATGTATGTCTACATTCCAAAGGGATTTGAGTTTCTAGAATACGGAATATTCCATGTTTGAATGTGTCTACATCTACATGCCCAAGAGATTAGAACTTATAGAATACGGATCATTCCATGTGTAAATGTGTCTACATTTACATGTCCAAGAGATTCGAGTTTGTAGAATACGGACCATCCCATGTTTAACGTGTCGACATCTACATGATCAAGAGATTGGAGTTCATAGAATACGGATCGTTTGACGTTTTAACGTGTTTGCAAATATATGCCCGAGAGATTCGAGTTTGTAGAATACTGATAATTCCATGTGTTAACGTGTCTACATTTACATGCCCTAGCGATTCAAGTTTGTAGAATACTGATCATTCCATGTTTAAAACTTGGCTACATCTACATGTCCAAGAGATTCTAATTTCTAGAATACGGATCATCTTATGTTTTAACCTGTCTACATCTAAATGTCCAAGAGATTTTAGTTTGTAGAATACCGATCATTTCATGTTTTAACGTGTATACATCTACATGCCCAAGAGATTCGAGTTTGTAGAATACGGATCATACCAGGTTCTAAAGTGTCTACATCTACATACCCTAGAGATTCGATATTGCAGAAAAGGATCATTCCATGTTGAAACGTGTGTACATCTACATGTCAAAGAGATTCGAGATTCTAGAATACGGATCATTCCATGTTTTTACGTGTCTGCATCTACATTTCCAAGATATTGGAGTTTTTGAAATACGGATCATTCTATGTTTCAACGTGTTTTTACATCTACATGCCCAATAGATTCAGATCATTCCATGTTTTATATGGAATGCCAAAAGGGTCAAAATTCTAACATTGCAACTCCGTATTTTGAAACTGGGAAAATGTAACTTGTTAATTTGTAATTCATAATTTTAAATTCTAAATTTGTAATTCTTTTATTGCAACTGCGAAAATGTAATTACTTTATTGTAACTCTACAATTGTCAATCTGAAACTGGTAAACTAAAACTTGTTACATTGCAACTTGCGTAATTTGAAATGCGGAACGCCAGACTTGTAACTTGTAATTCGTAACTTGTGAAGTGTTATTGTGACAACATTTGCTTTAATGCACTTCTCTATATTTGTTAGTCTGTGACGGGTAAACTCAAACTTTTTATTTTGCAATTATGTTGTCGCAACCGTACCGGAAAGTGTCAATTGACGATTTGAAACGCGAGACTCGAGATTTGTAACTTGAGACTTGTTACTTGAGAAATGTTATTATGACGACAGATGGCGCCTCATGTACGGAATCTGTTGGGGGACATAAAAACAATAAAGGTTTTTTAATTTGTTATCTCGAGAAAACAAAACACTGTTATATCGTAATAACAAATTAAGTAACTGTTATCTCAAGAAAACAAACCACTGTCATGATAACGGATTGTTCAACCGTTATCTCTAGAAAACAAAACACTGTTATAATCGTGGTAACACGGCCTAGATTAATTTACTGTTATCTCGAGAAAACAAAACACTGTAATATCGTGATAACGAATAAATTAACTGTTATCTCGAGAAAACAAAACACTTATATCGTGATTTCACAGGGTCCAATGTTAAACCATGTTCCCTGCTGGTAGCCATTTTTTTTGGTGGATCAGAAAAAATAAGGCATGGACCTTCCATACATCGGTCCTGAAAAGTTTGGTTCAGTTTAGTTCAGTAGTTTTGAAGAAGATAGCCAAAATTTTCATCTTCCCATAGGGTCCAATGTTAAACTATGTTCGGCCCTGGCCGCCATGTTTTTGGCGGCTTGAAAAAAAATTTGGGCAATCTTTGTGAAGGACCTTTTATACATCATTCCTTTAGAGTTTGGTTAAAATTTGTCCGGCAGTTTCAGAGGAGATGGTCAAAATGTGAAAAGTTAACGGACAACAGATGCCGAGTTATGGCAAATGCTCACATGGCTTTTGGCCAAGTGAGCTGAAAATGTGTCTATGGGACACGGATGCCCCCTCCAAATGTTTAGTAATGATACATGTGTTCAAAATTTTTATCATAGTATTGGCAAACAGAAAAGTTTATCTGTGACGAAACTGAAAAGGGGAGACACAGTGCAAGTCACCATACTAAAGCTTCAGACCAAATATCAAATCAATTGTAGGTATAGAAGCTGAAAAATCCGGCTTTGACGAAAATTTTGACTTGTTACATGTGTTCAAAATTTCAATCATATTATCGGCAAACTGGTAGTAAATGTGGAAGTAGACGTGGAAAGGGGAGACAGTGTACCAGGCACATTACTTATAAGCTTCAAGCCAAATATCAATTTAATTGTACATATAGAAATCTTTAACAATAAACAGCTGCGCCAAGTCGCATGATACAACCGTCTTCACCCTCCAAAACTGTAAGTGATTTAGGTAAGGGGTTCTCAATTCAGAAGCACCTGTAACTGCCCAATTAAGCTTGATTTCTCTTTAAAAATTTATCTGCAAAGTTGAAAGTGAGCTGATCAAAGTACTTATCAGTTAGAGCGCAACATGTAAAAAATTGCCTTAAAATTGAAAACAAAGTCCAATAACTCTTGCAAGAAAAAATCGAAATTTCACGAAAAAGTATACAGATCATGAGGTCATTACATCCAATACCTCTACAAAGTTTGAAGTGAATTGGCCAAAGGGTTGTCAAGTTAGAGCGTGACGTGTAATAAATTGCGTTAAAATTAATAAATAAAGTCCCAAAACTCTTGCAAGAAAAATCAAAATTTCACGAAAAAGTAAACAGATCGTGAGGCCATCATATCCAATACCTCTACAAAGTTTGAAGTGAATTGGCCAAAGGGTTGTCAAGTTAGAGCGAGACATGTAAAAAATTGCCTTTAAATTGACGAATAAAGTCCCATAACTCTTGCAAGAAAAATGGAAATTTCACGACAAAGTATACAGATCGTGAGGCCATCATATCCAATACCTCTACAAAGTTTGAAGTGAATTGGCCAAAAGGGTTGTCAAGTTAGAGCGCGACATATGAAACGGACGGACAGACGGACAGACGGACGGACAATCGGTATACCATAATACGTCCGTCATTAGACGGGCGTATAAAAATGGATGGACAATAAGAAAACTAAAGACAGGGACGAAATAGTGATTTATTAATCTTATACATGAAAGATCAGTAACAGAATGTCGGTTTGTAATTGCCGACATCTGTAGATTTAGATCTCAGGGAGTCTGGTGTTTTGCATTTTACAATTATTTTAGATAATTCACTTTATTATTATATTTTGATGTTGTTTGAATTGTATTTTACTCGTTTTGATCACTTATTTATTAAAATCGGTAAAAGAAAGTTAGTTTACAATAGGGATCTTCATATAATTAAAAGTCCGCCATCAGTACGTATCCGAAAAGACTCAAAAGTGTATGATTATTAGTTTGGGTACTCTATATCCACCCATATGAGTTTGGTCATTGACTCGACAGCGTTTTGTTTTCTCGAGATAACATTTAAACAATCAGTTATCACAATATAACAGTGTTTTTTTTTCTTGAGATAACGGTTAACCCCCTCCCCAAGCGAGTACTTGCTATAACTTAGTATGAGTGTGTCGCAGGAATGTGTCCTGTTTTTGCAATCAATTCGTATTAAACAGGACATCTTTTTCACATGTGCTGTCTTGAATAGGGTAATCATTTCCACATTGCCATCACAGAGGGAAGATTTCAATATATTTCCTATCAAAGACAGCCGTTTAAACCTAGGAAAACTAATGTTTAACCAAAGACATATAATCAAAGAGATTGGCAACATGACGAATTCTCGTGAACACAACCACCATCGTAAAATACTTTCCAGTATTCATAACTAAGAAGTTGTAATCACGTAAATAAAAGAGGAGTTTCAAAAGTTAACAAGGCACATCAGATTTCCACATTAAGTCTCCACTTTAATTTTCTTAATCAATATTTCTAATTCAAATTATCGAAACACTACTATAAACAATTTACTTTTCGGTTTCCAAATATGTCGAATCAATTAAAAGTAGTTTAGGAAGTTCTGGTGTGGTCGTATCATAGAAAAAAGAAGGGAAACGGTGAATGTGTCAAAGAGACAACAACCCAAAGGGGAGTAATAACAACTCAAAGCCACCATAAGATCTTCAATGAACGGTGAGAAAACCCTACACCCAACGGCAGGTCGGAGTCGGCCCCTGAACAAAGAGCAATCAAGTCCAGCGAAATAAACATAATCCTAGACTCCTATAGACATGAAGTAAACTAACTAGAAAAAGGACAAGACACACAAAGGCTTAATAAATTCCTGACTTAGGACAGGCGCAAACCTGCTGCGGCGGGGTTAAACTAGTTTTATTGGATCCAAACCTTCCCCCTACAGCCAATGTGATAAATAAAAAAACAATCGTAACAACAGTAAAATTCAGTTGGCAACAGGACTGTCTATTGTGAAAAATGAAACTGAAAGAACTAAATATACGGACAAAAACATGAAATCACAAGAGACTTCTAACAGTTAACTTGACATGCCAGCTCCAGACCCATCACCAACTGACAAAGTAAGTTATGTACCCTCAGTATACCGCTTCCACCAAGATCTCTTCCTGTGAGGAGTTTAGCATAATGATTTCATGTATATACCGGAATACATAACCCGTGTCCATGCAATACAGATTTTAGAAATTTATAATGTATTTACTTAAATTGCAAAGACCCTATCAAAAATTCAATGTTAGTACCAAAGAAGGCCATACGTAATGACTTGACGACAATACCGTAATTATAACCCTTATGAATTAGACGATTTAAAGGTTTTATAAGTTTGTTTGGCGAGTTTAAGTATTTTTTACTCTTAAGTAAAACATTACTGTAAAATAAGGGATGTGAAATACCAGCCTTGATTAGATGTTTACAGATTGCATTGTATTTATGAACTAAGTCTTTATATCGATGATAAAATTTAGTAAAGGTTTNAACTAGTTTGTGATAACGAAAACCCTGATGTAATAGTTTTCAGTTATGAAAAGATTCCGTTCATTAAAATCGCAAACGTTATTACACACTCGAGCAAATCGAACAAGTTGAGATATGTAAACACCATATGATGGCGCTAATGGAACATCGCCATCCAGGAAATGGATAATTAACTATGGGAAAAGAAAAATCATCCGTTTTATCATAAATTTTAGTATCTAATTTACCATTCGTCATATCAAAATTGATGTCTAAGAACGGACAATGATGATTATCAGAATTGGCTTTATTCAAAGCTAGTAAGCTAGTTCTTTAGGTCTTTACCGAAACGAATGAATATATTGTCAAGTAAAAATTCAAGTGCTGAAATCATATCAAAACAAGTCCAATTAGTTGAATTCTTTTGTTTTGTATTACTAAAATGTGTTTTAAAGGAATAAGAACAGATATATTCACAATCGGATTTTATGAATGCCCATTGAATAAGACGTATGAATTTTTCCTTTATAAGAATATGTGGTAAGGTAGTATGTTTGTTTTGATTAATATAAGATGATAGTAGGGTTGCTAATCTCTATAATAATATGTCTCTGATTTAACACTCCAAGACCAGCAATATAAAATATACATGTACTATATCCACAGAAATTTCACTGCATATTTTCTTGAGCAAGGTATTGATTTTGGAAAAATGTCTTAAACAGGGTATATTTTTGCCTTTTTGTGTTTTTTTATGTTTTCTATTTTAAAAATGGTCCATTTATATAGGGCCATCTGCAGAGTATTACCAAAATTATTGTCATGGAGCTCCCCACCCCCGGGGGGTTAAACAATCCATTATCACGATATAAAAGTGTTATGTTTTCTCGAAATAACAGTTAATTAATACGTAATCACGATATAACAGTGCTTTGTCTTCTCGAGATAACAATTTTAAAACATTCTTTCATCGTTTTTATGTCCCCCAATGGCATCCGTACATGAGGCGCCATCTGTCGTCATAATTACATTTCTCAAGTTACAAATCTCGAGTCTCGCATTTCAAATCGTTAATTGACACTTTCCGGTACGGTTGCAACAACATAATTGCAAGAAGTTTTAGTTTACGCGTCATAGATTGACAAATATAGTCAAGTGCAATAA
Source organism: Modiolus philippinarum (assembly GCA_002080025.1). Classification (NCBI taxonomy): domain Eukaryota; kingdom Metazoa; phylum Mollusca; class Bivalvia; order Mytilida; family Modiolidae; genus Modiolus; species Modiolus philippinarum. The sequence continues at coordinate 17,315 of MJUU01056128.1, forward strand.
AGCAATTGTTGTCACAATAACACTTCAAAAGTTACAATTTGCAAGTTACAAGTCTCGCGTTTCGCATTTCAAATTACGCATTTACATTTTCGAAGTTGCAATATTACAAGTTTTAGTTTACCAGTTTCAGATTGACAATTGTAGTGTTACAATAAAGTAATTACATTTTTGCAGTTGCAATAAAAGAATTACAATTTTAAAATTTCAAGTTAAGAATTACAAACTAACAAGTTACATTTTCCCAGTTTCAAAAACAGAGTTGCAATGTTAGAATTTTGACTCTTTTGGCATTCCATAGTAGAAAAGTCTGTTGCGAAAGCAATACACAAATGTTCAGTTGACAACTATAATTAATTCCAATATAACATGAATAATATAACAATGAACAAAATCGGCAACTATCACGAAAATATCGAATGTCCAATTTTAGGAATACAGGGTCCGTATTCTGTATGCCGGATTTCCGAAATGCCGAAACTTACAAATTTTCCAGTTTATAAAAGCTGCTTTGACTATGAGCTAATGCAATGTATATTAATTAGTCCGTAATTACTATTCAAGTTCTTCGTGTCACTTATGTCTTAATCAAATTACTTAACAATTAACAGTCTGTCAAAATAAGTAAAGGCAATTTATGAATAAAATAATGAAATGCAGAAAAAATTAAAAATAATCCAAATTATACAAATAAGTCCGAATTCGAGTTTGTAGAATACGGATTATTCCTTACTTTAACGTGTCTACATTTTAAATGTCTAAAGATTCAAGTTTGTAGAATACGGATCATCCCATGTTTTAAGTGTCTAAATCTAAAAGTCCAAAAGATTCGAGTTTGCAGACACATCTATATGCGCCAGCGATTCGACTTTGTAGAATACGGATCATTCCATGTTTTAACGTGTCCGTGTGTACATGCCAAAGAGATTACGGGACATTCTATGTTTTAACGTGTCTTCATCTATATGTCAAAGGGATTCGAGTTTGTAGAATACGGATCATTACATGTTATAACGTGTCTATATTTAGATGCTAAAGAGATTCGAGTTCGTAGAATACGGATTATCTCATGTTTAAACATGTCTACATCTATATGTCAAAGAGATTCGATTTTGTAGAATACGGATCATACCAGGTTCTAAAAGTGTCTACATCTACATGCCCAAGAGATTCGATTTTGCAGAAAAGGATCGTTCTATGTTTAAACGTGTGTACATCTACATGTCAAAGAGATTCGAGATTCTAGAATACGGATCATTCCATGTTTTTACGTGTCTGCATATACATTTCCAAGAGATTCGAGTTTTTGAAATACGGATCATTCTATGTTTTAACGTGTTTTTATATCTACATGCCCAATAGATTCGAACTATACAATACAGATAATTCCATGTTTGAATGTATCTATATCTACATGCGCAAGGGATTCGAGTTTCTAGAGTACGGATCATTCCATGTTTTGTCGTATTTTATCTACAAGCCCAAGGGATTTTAGTTTGTAAATTACGGATTATTCCATGTTTTTACGCGTCTACTTATACATGTCCAACAGATTCGAGTTTGTAGAATACGGATCATTCCATGTTTTAACGAATGTAGATCTACATGCGGAAGATATTCCAGTAGATACAATACGGATCATTCCATGTTTTAAAGTTTCTACATCTACATGCCCAAGGGATTCAAGTTTGTAGAATACAGATCATTCCATGTTTTAACATGTTTATATCTACATGCCCTAGGGATTCAAGATCATTCTATGTGTTAACGTGTCAACATTTACATGCAAAAGAGATTCAGGTTTGTAAATAGGTATCATTCCATTTTTAACGTGTTTACATATACATGCCTAAGAGATTCGAGTTTGTAGAATACGGATTAATCCATGTTTTTTTAGATGTCTTAGAGTTTCAAGTTTGTAGAATACGGATCATCCCATGTTTTAACGTGTCTAAATCTAAAAGTAAAAAAGATTCGAGTTTGTAGACACATCTATATATTCGACTTTGTAGAATTCGGATCATTCCATGTTTTAACGTGTCCGTTTATACATGCCGAAGAGATTTGAGTTTGTAGAATACTGATCATCTCATGTTTAAACATGTCTACATCTATATATCAAAGAGATTAGAGTTTGTAGAATATGGATCATTACATGTGTTAACGTGTCTATATTTAGATGCCAAAGAGGTTCAAGTTTGTAGAATACGGATCATTCCATGTGTTAACGTGTCTATATTTAGATGCCAAAGAGATTCGAGTTTGTAGAATACGAATCATATCATGTTTAAAGATGTCTACATCTACATGTCCAAGAGATCCGAGTTTTCAAATTTAGATTTTTCCATGTTTTAGGGTTACGGATTTCTATGGGACACCTGCCCCCAGTTGACAACAGATCTTTCCCTTTAAAAGCGTAATTGTTGTTTCCTCTACCGGATTTGACATGTTCAACACGGCGGGTGTCTTACAACCAGCAGGAGATGCTAACTCTACCGGTGCACCTGATCTCGTTTTTATTGGGTCCATGTTGTGTGTGTCTTCAGTTTTCTTTTCTGAGCCGTACTCATGTTATGTCTCTGTTTCCTTTTTTCCGATGTTGCCATTGTCCTTAGATAATTCTTTTTCGATTGACGGTTCGGTTCTCATTTATTAAACGTGTGTATTTCTACATGCTCAAGAGATTCGGATTGGTATAATAATGATTATTCCATGTTTTAACGAGTCTACATCTACATGCTCAAGAGATTCAAGTTTATATAAAACGGATCATTCCATGTTTTCCCGTTATATCTACATGCCAAGAGATTCGAGTTTGTAGAATACGGATCATTCCATGTTTTAACATGTTTATATCTACATGCCCAAGGGATTCACTTTTGTAGAATATGCATCATTCCACGTTTTAACATGTTTATATCTACATGCCCAAGGGATTCAAGTTTGTAGAATACGGATCATTCCATGTTTTAACATGTTTATATCTACATGCCCAAGGGATTCACTTTTGTAGAATATGCATAATTCCACGTTTTAACATGTTTATATCTACATGCCCAAGGGATTCAAGTTTGTAGAATACGGATCATTCCATGTTTTAACATGTTTATATCTACATGCCCAAGGGATTCAAGTTTGTAGAATACGGATCTTTCCATGTTTTAACATGTTTATATCTACATGCCCAAGGGATTCACTTTTGTAGAATATGCATCATTCCA
>MJUU01056128.1:21278-31773 GCA_002080025.1 Modiolus philippinarum
CTTGGCGCGAAAAAATTATTTATTTTTTAAACTAGTACAAACAAGATATTTTTTTTTGAAAATAAAGCCCATTCAGAATATTTTTTTTCATCAATTTTGCAGCGAAGAAATTTTTCACATAAAATCAGAATCAGAATATTTTTTTCGAAAGAAACCATAGCCCCCCCCCTCCCTTTCAGGTTAAATGGGCGATCCCTTACAGAAAACTGTACACCATGTATTTATTTATTTGTACAATAGGATACTTCCGTTTGATGTATAAGAATAGTTTAAAATATTCAATGTCGTTCATTCTGATCCTGGCAGAACTATATGTATAAACTCTTGATATGATTTGCTTCAAAGCCATGTGTATAAATTATACTAATCCCTGCATAAAAAATGTTAAATTCACATTGATTCTGACAAATCAATGTGTATTATATATTTCATATAATTCAACTTGATCCTGGGAAAGCAATGTACATGTATAAAACACTTTTGGGACCGACCATTTAACTTGAAGGGGGGCTATGTTTTTTTTCTAAAAAAATATTTTGATGCTGATTTTATGTGAAAAAAATATTTTGGCTGCCAAAATGATGAAAAAAAAATTCTGAAGGAGACTTTCTCCCCTCAAAATTACGTTAATTTTGAAAAAAAATATTTTGTTGATACACGTGAAAAAAAAAATTTCGTGCAAAGCACGAAACAAATTTTCTGTCCAGGAAAAAAAACCATAACCCCCCCCCTTTTCAGGTTAAATGGTCGGTCCCTTATACGATTCACACCAATCCTTGCAAAACAATGTGTATAAAACACTTCTAACTCAAATTGATCCTGACAATGAAACACTTCATATGAAATAGTGATCCTGGGAAAACAATTTGTATAGAACACTTCTTATGATTCACACTGACCACAACAAAACCATGTGTATAGAACACTTCTTATGATTCACACTGACCACAAAAAAACCCTGTGTATAGCACACTTCTTATGATTCACAATGACCACAACAAAACCCTGTGTATAGAACACTACTTATGATACACACTGACCACAACAAAACCATGTGTATAGAGCATTTCTTACGATTCACACTGACCACAACAAAACCATGTGTATAGAACACTTCTTATGATTCACACTGACCACAACAAAACCATGTGTATAGAACACTTCTTATGATTCACACTGACCACAACAAAACCATGTGTATAAACACTTCAAATGATTCACACCGACCACAACAAAAAATGTGTATAAACACTTCAAATGATTCACACTGACCACAACAAAGAATGTGTATAAACACTTCAAATGATTCACACTGACCACAACAAAACCCTGTGTAAGGCACAATTCTTATGATTCACACTGACCACAACAAAACCATGTGAATACATGATTCACAATACACCTTATATAACAATATAGACTTCTTTCTTATTCTATTTTTCGTTTTATTTCCATACAAAACAAACCCTTTTATTGTTGGATTTTAATGAAATTTCTTTTAGCTATGAGTGTGCAAGAATGTCAAAAATGTCAACAATACTATAAAATAAACAATGAAAAAATAACAAATAATTCTCTTGGTTATACATAATTACAAGCATTTTACTAAAACATTACAGTTGTATGTATACATGTTTTGTAAATGTAAACATGTTTTGTTTATATATACATGTTTATGTAAACATGTTTTGTTGTGTACATGTTTGACTGTTAAATGAAATGGAAAGATACAATAAACTGAGAATATAGTACAAATATATAACTTCATGCTAATATTTGACCTGTCCATTTGGTCATATAGGTGTTATGTTTAAACTCACACTACCAGTAAAAGGAAGATTTCCAAACTTTGAGAATCAAACAATGACTAAGAAAACATAGACATATGAAATAACAAGGACAAATTATTGGAACCTAACAGAATAATAAAACAAGTAACAAATACTGAAGTTACTGAGAATCTAAGAACCATGTTCATTTTTATCAACGATTGTATCAAAATTACACTAAAAATTGTACAGTATATTCATTTACATTTTTTTTTATTTTGACATTTGCCATTCTTCAGTCACACTTATCTCATAAATGGTAAATGTGACATAAAATCTATAAAAATACTATAAACTGGAAATTTCCCATTGAGAAAAAGAATGGAACTTCATAAAAATCTAATGTATAATATATTTCTTAATGCTATATATATGAAAATAGACAATAACAGTACAATGACTTAACATTCATGCAATATAAGGATGAGGCTCAGAAATGCAAGTCTTTGGCAAATATTTTTGCTGTTTTGAGCCAATGTTCCCCCATGGCAGCTATCTGGGATTAAGTAGGAAAAAAATCACAAACTTTGAGGGCAGTCACCCAATTACTTGAATGATCAAATTTGTTATAAATATTTAAGTGGTTCAAGAGAAGATCTGTTTTGTATTACCCATAGAGTCCTTTGTTAAACTATGTTCCAACTAGGGGCAAGCTTGGATGTAAGAGGTAGGAACATAAAAATCTACAAACTTGGAGGGGACCACCACAGGACTTTTATGCTAAAATTTCATCAAAATTGTTCAATTGGTTTCAGAGGATATCTTTGAATATATTTCCAATATAGTCATTTGTTAAAATATGCTCTCCACTGGCAGCCATCTTGAATGAGGTACAAACATAAAAATCACAGGACTATTGTGATAAAGTTTGGTTACAGTTGGCTTTATAGTTTCAGGGATGAAGATCTTTGAATGCATTTCGCACAGGGTCCTATATCAAACTATGTTCCCCGTCGGCTGCCATCTTGGATGAAGTAAGAACAAAAAAACTTTGAAGGGGACCGACCACCAAAGGACAATTGTGACCAGGTTTGGTTCCAATTTGCTCTGTATTTTCAGGGGAGAAGATCCTAAAATGTATTTCTCATAGGGCCGCTATGTTGAACTATGTTTCCAACTGGCGGCAATTTTGGATGAGGTGCGAATATAAAAAAGTTACAAACTTTGAAAAAGGGGGGGGGGGGCACCAATGGATTATTGTGACTAAGTTTGGTTCCAATTGGCCTTGTAGTTTCAGAGAAGATCTTTGAATGCATTTCCAAAGGGTCTCCATTCTAAACTATGTTCCGCCTGGAGGCCATCTTGGATGAGGTATGAAAGTAAAAATCACAAACTTTGAAGGAACCACTTAAGGACTATTGTGACCAAGTTGGGTTCCCATTGGCTCAGTAGTTTCAGAGCTGAAAATCTCTGAATGCATTTCCCATAAATCTTTGAATGTATTTCCCATTAAGCCCTATATTAAACTATATTCCCGCTGGCGCCCGACCCGGAGAAGATGCGAACCTGCTGGACATGTGTAGAAATTGTAGTCCTTGATAAGCTTTACACTTTTACAATTCAAACTTAACCTCTATCTCAAATAGTTTTTGAAATAAAACTAACATCGTAAAAATCCTGAAAATTAAAAGAAACTAGAGGCCCTCAAGAGCCTGTAGCTCACCTTGTAAATGGCTGACATTTACAGTCCAAATAAACACAAATTGTTATAGAGGTCTCATTTCTAATATGTTAATGGGCATCAATGTATTATTGTCCAATGTGTCAGAGGAGAAGATCTTTGAATTCATTTTCCATAGGATTCTATGTTCCCTGCTGGCGACCATGTTTGATGAGACAGACATCCCCAATGCATTTTTTAAAAGAGACTGCCCAAAGACTATTGTGAACAAATTTGGTTCTAATTGGTTTTAGAGGAGAATATCTTTGAATACTTTCCTACTTGGTGCAAACTATTTTCCCCGCTTGCTCCCATCTTGGATATGACTAGGACTTGCCGGATTAAATTTTCAAAGAAGGCCAAATAAGAACAGTTATGACCAAGTTTGGTTTCAATTAAATAAGTAGTTTTGGAGGAGAAAACCTCTGAAAGTGTTTTCCCTTATGGTCCAATGAAAAGTCCTCCACTGGCAGCCATCTCATCTTGGATGAGATGCCATCTTGACAGACACATTTTAAAGAGGACCACCGACGGATATTTGTGATCAAGTTTGATTCAAATTAACCAAGTAGTTTCAGAGAATAATGTCTTTGAATGTGTTTTTCAAATAGGGTTCAATGTTAAACTAAGTTTCCTTCTAGTGGCCATCTTGGATTAGGTAATGACTTTGCGGACATTTTTTTTTTAAAACAGACCAGAAAAGGATTAGTGTGAATAAGTTTTATTCTATTGATTTTGCAGTTTCAGTTAAGATCTCTGAATGCTTTCCCAATGGGTTCAATGTTAAACTATTCTCCGCTTGCAGCCATCTTGGATCTGATGCAGACTTGCCGGGCAAATATTTAAAGGGGACCAACCAAGAGCAGTTGTGACCAAGTATGGTTCCAATTGGTCAGGTAGTTTCAGGGGAAAGGATCTTTGAACGTGTTTTCCCATAAGGTCTAATGTTAAACTAAGTTCCCAACTGGTGGCCATCTTGGATGAGATGTGAGCATGTTGGACAACTTCCATCATGAGGATAAAATGATGTCCTTGACATGATGAACATTTTTGAATCTTTAACTTAGCTTTTGTTGCAAATCAGTTTTAAAGTACTAGGCAAAAAGTATAAAATTATGAAAATTTGACCAATACTGTGGATGTTCTTTTATTCGTGGACATCAGTTTTCATGGTTTTCATAAATATCAATGTTTCGTGGGTATGTATATTCGTGGTTTCAAATTACATGCATTAAAATTGAAGGAAAAATATCCATTTCATTGTGAACTTACTTTCCTGGATTTAGCGAACCACGAAATCCACGAAAATTGGATCCCCGCGAACAATAGAACTTTCACAGTAAATGGAATAAACTCCTTTAAGGGTATTCAGATTTTCTTCAATATTTCAAGGTGGATAATCCCTAAATGATCAACATTTTTGCAATTTTAAGTGACTTCTATCTGTTAGAGTTTTTTTTTTCATAAAAATATAAAAATTATTAAAAAATTAGAAATTTTATGCAAAAAGGGCAATAATTCCAAAACAGATAAGAAGATTTTCTTCAAAATTGCAAGGCAGGTAGATCTTGTCATGCTAATCACTTATACTAAATGTAAGATCTTTTATATCTGTAACTGGAGTTATTTGCCCAAGGCAATTTACCCATATGTGCTACTTTTAGTAACGGCAGACCATGTTGTTTGGTTCTTTGACTACTCGAACATAATTTTGAATTAAGACACCCTGGTAATGATTGCAGCCAAGTTTGGTTAAAATTGGCTCAGTAGTTTCAGTGGAGTAGATTTTTGAATGTGTTCCCATTGGATTCAATGTTGAACAATGTTCCCAACTGGCGGCCATCTTGGATCTGATGCTGATGGACATATTTTTAAAGGGTCCAACTAAGGACATTTATGGCCATGTAGGGTTCAAAATGGACTAGTAGTTTCAGAGGAGAAGATCTTTTAATGTGCTTTCACTAAGGGTCCAATTTTAAACTAAGTCTCCTGCTGGCAGCCATCTTGGATGAGGTGCAAGCACGTCAGACAGCTTCAATCATGATGGTAAAATAAAGACCTTGACATGCCAAATAAAGGACAATAACTCCTATATAGGTATAAAGATTTTCTTCAAAATATTCAGGTGGGTAGCTCTTGATATGCTGAGCATTATTGCAACATCAAGTTGACCTCTCTCTGTTGTAGTTATTGTGATAAAAAAAATATAAAAATATCAAAATTTTGAAAATTTTACGGACAAAGAGCAATAACTCCAAACCCTAACCCTAACCCAAAAAAAAGATTTTCTTCAAAATTGCAGGGCAGGTAGACCTTGTCATGCTGATCACTTTTCAGAGGAGATGATTTTTGCAAAGTTAACAATGGACAATCGAAGGACAGACGACAGACACTAACAGATGCCAAGTGATGACAATAGCTCACATGGCCTTTTAGGCCAGGTGAGCTATTTATAGTGAAGTAGGCATCTTAAGTTTGTGATGAATCCATGTTTCTTGCAAAGTCATCAAATAATTGAAACACATTGTTAATGTCACTGACTAAAGTGTAATATGGTCAGTGACTGTATATCACTTATGTTTATACAGTCAAATATAAAGAGGTTGTAGTGTAAATACTAAAATTAATCCCCTTTAGTGCTATTTTTTAAAAATAAGTGGGGTCACAATACCCAAAACCCATCCAAGGAATTGTTTTGGACCACAAAACATGCGTTTAAAATTTCAAAAGGAAAATTAAGATAATGTACCAAAACAAAGTCTCTACAAACATAGACAACAATTCATGCCAGTGTTATATTATTTACTAGTGTTATATTATCATGCCAACAATGTTTTTACATATGACATAAACAGCTATACCATCAATGTCATCACACAAGCAAGCTGTATATATTTATGGAAAATTCACTAACTGAAGTTTATTTTCAAACTCTATATAAATATTTTTATCAACATTTTTAATTTATCACATAATCCAGATCTACAAGTCAGAAATTATTATTATTAAAATTGTGGAGCATTTAATGCATACATATTTCAAAGAAACGACAGGATAAAAATCTGATTCATTGAATGAATTATATTAGACTTGTACAAAATGTTGTAGACAAAATTTTATACAATGTAATCAATATATTTCAATATTTAACTATGAAATGATTCTATCACATGGTACACACAAATACTGTGGTGTCAAATAAGTAATGATTGACATTCTATCACATGGTCCACACTAAATACTGTGGTGTCAAATAAGTAATGAATAACAATAACAACATTAATTCTAAGGTGTATATGCTGGTGGCGGTGGCAAATTAGTCATCTGGGATCCACTAGGGACATCTGGTGGTGGCATTATTGGGAAGATTCCATCATAATCCTCAAGCAATGCTTCCGTCTGTTGATCGTGTGTGTGGTATCGTTTTAAACAGTTCATAGCTGTAGCTATAACACCTACAGCGCCAGCAGCTGTCACCAAATAGAAACTTATGTCAAAGGTCACTTGTACTTTAGTACCAACATGAGATTTAGTCAATCTTTGTAGTTCAGCCACTTCCACTGTTAACCAGTAACAGAATAAATTGACAATTACACATAAAATCACTGAAAAAAGAAACAATAAATTGACAATTACCAAAAATCACTGAAAAACAAGATGCATTTTTTGGAAACACTTATGCCCCCGAGTAGAAGAGTTAAGAAGAAACATTTAGCACACTGAACAATACTTAATGTGTTTCTTAATGACTGTAATTGGATGCAAACACAGAAGTCACCGAAATGACCCCCTCCAATCATTTTCAAAGCGTTATTAGGAAACAATTTTCACCCCCCTTTTTTCTAAACATTTATAATGAACTTATTGTCTTTCTGCCTATCAGTGTTTTCAATTTTTTCATCAATACAGTAGAATTTATTTATAGCTATTCAAACCAGAGGCCCCCAGGAGCCTGTATCGTTCACCTGGCTTTCAGTTGCCACAATCAAGGTAACAATGTAAGTTATACAGTTGATCTTCAGTTTCTCAAACTTTCATAGGTCAACACCTCCAATATCTTGAACTGTTTTTAAAGTCTGATCATGTTTTATTATATTTCTTTGTTGGGCTTTTTTTTTTTATTATAAAAGACCTTCTTGCTAAGGACCACTTAGGACACCAGTTTTGAAGTGGAGACGTCATTTTGTAAATGGCAGTCAACAAACAATTTTCAACATCGGTTTTGAAGTCGCAACATCAATATCTATTTGAAGTTGCGACATCAAGACCTATTTGGAAACCAAATTTCATTGAAATCGGACAATGTTGAATTTTCCCGCCTTTTTTGGCGGCCATTTTGAAAATGGCGGTCAAGGAACAATTTTCAACATCAGTTTTGAAGTCCCCACAGCATGGCAAACATTTCATCAATTTACACCTAACCTTCATCTTCTATAGTTTTGGAAATAATAGATGAAAAATACGAAAATTTAAAACATAGGTAATCAATGATTAAAAAGTTTGCCACGTTATGGCACATGGACACAAAAACCCTATTTGGCCAGGGTGCTCATTTACCATACCTTATGCATGTTTACAAAGGCTAGATGATCTTACCATGTACAGTAATCGAGACCTGAATTCGGACATAAACGAAAAAATGACCTAATTTTGCCTGGATGCTGACCTATCCCAAAAGATGTATGCATATGCAAGGTTAGATAATTGTACTATGTACAGTTACTTAGATCTGAACTCAGACATAAACTTGAATGTTAGTTGATCATGCAGAAAATATAGGTCAAAGTGACCTAATTTTGCATGGATGCTGACCTTCCCCCAGAGATGCATGCACATGCAAGGTTAGATGATCCTACCATGTACAGTTACTTTATAGATCTGAACTCGGACATAAACTTGAATGTAAGTCAATCATGCGGAAAATATAGGTCAAAGTGACCTAATTTTGCCTGGATGGTGACCTACCCCAAAAAAAGCATGCACATGCAAAGTTAGATGATTGTACCATGTACAGTTAATTAGATCTGATTTTACTCAGACATAAACTTGAATGTAAGTCGATCATGTGGAAAATATAGGTCAAAGTGACCTAATTTTGCTAAATGCTGACTTACCCCCAGAGATGCATGCACATGCAATGTTAGATGATCCTACAATGTACAGTTACTTAGATCTGAACTTTGACATACACTTGAATGTAAGTCAATCATGTGGAAAATATAGGTGCAAGTTAGCTTATTTTGCCTGGATGCTGACCTACCCCCAAAGATGCATACACATGCAAAGCTAGATAATTGTACCATGTACAGTTACTTATATCACTTGGACGTAAACTTGAATGTAAGTCAATCATGCGGAAAATATAGGTCAAAGTGACCTAATTTTACCTGGATGCTGACCTACCGCCAAAGATGCATGCACATGCAAGGTTAGATGATTGTACCATGTACAGGTACTTAGATCTGAACTCGGACGTAAACTTGAATGTAAGTCAATCATGTGAAAAAAATAGGTCAAAGTGACCTACTTTTGCCTGGATGCTGACCTACCCCCAAAGATGCATGCACATGCAAGGGTAGATGATCCTGCTATGTAGTTACTTAGATCTGAACTCGGACATAAACTTGAATGTAGTCAATAATGCAGAAAATATAGGTCAAAGTGACGTAATTTTGCCTGGATGCTGACTTACCCCCAAAGATGCATGCACATGCAAGGTTAGATGATTGTACCATGTACAGTTACTGAGATCTGAACTCGGACGTAAACTTGAATGTAAGTCGATGATGCGGAAAATATAGGTCAACGTGACCTAATTTTGCCTGGATGCTGACCTACCCCCAAAGATGCATACACATGCAAGATTAGATTATCCTACCATGTACGTTACTGAGATATCAACTTTGACCTAAAATTTAATGAAAGCCAGTCAAGCGGAAAATATAGGTCAAAGAGACCTAATTTTCCTGGAGGCTGTGAGTTAGCCCAAGATGCATCTGTACACAAAGTTTGATGACCCTACCCTTCATAGTTACCAAGATATATACCTAAATGTGGACGCCGACACCGGGGGTACTCCAATAGTCCCCCTCAACTAAAAAAGGGCAATAACTCCTACAAGGGTTTATGGATTGTCTTCAAAATTTCAGGGTGGCTAGATCTTGATATGCTGAACATTTATGCAATTTACACTTGACCTCTATCTGTTACACTTTTTGAAATAAAAAATAAACAAGAGGAAAGCTGTCAATGTGACAGCAAACCGGGTTTTCTTTTACATGGACAGTATAGTTTCAGAGGAGAAGATCTTTGAATGTTTTATTTCCCATAGGGTCCAATGTTAAACTATATCCCCCGCTGGCAGCGATGTTGAATGTAGCGCAATCCTGAAAAACACCTTTTTGTAAGGAACCACCCAAAGACTATTGTGGCCAAGTTTCAGGTATCAACTGGCTCAGTAGTTTCAGAGAAGAAGATCTTTGAAAATGTTTTCCCATAGGGCCAATGTTAAAACTATGTTTAACCGCTGGCAGCCATCTTGAATATAGCACTGACCTGAAAAACACCTTTCTTGCAAAGGACCACCTAACAACTATTGTGGCCATGTTTGGTTCCAATTGGCCCAGTAGTTTCAGAAAAGAAGATCTTTGAATGTGCTTTCCCATAGGGTTCAATGTTAAAACTGTGTCCCCCTCTGACCCCCATGTTGATTGTAGCGCAATCCTGAAAAACACCTTTTTTGAAAGGGACAACCCAAAGACTTTTGTGGCCAAGTTTGGTACCAATTGGCTCAGTAGTTTCAGAGAAGAAGATCTTTGAAAGTGTTTTCCCATAGGCTCCAATGTTAAAACTATGTTTCCCGCTGGCGGCTATCTTGGAATTCAAGCAGACCTTAAAAACACCTTTTTTGTAAGGGATCACCCAAGGACTATTGTGGCCAAGTTTGGTTCCAATTTGCCCAGTAGTTACAGAGAAGAAGATCTTTGAATGTGTTTTCCCATAGGGT
>MJUU01056128.1:54112-74569 GCA_002080025.1 Modiolus philippinarum
AGCCAAACCTTCCTTTTGTACCAAAGAACATTATATTAAAATTTCATAAGGATTGATCGACTGGAACTAAAGTTATTGACCAAAAACTAAAGTGTCTACAGACGACGACGACAACGACGCCAACGACAACGACGACGACAACGACGACGACAGCACCATACCAATATACGACCGCTAAAATTTTTGCGGTCGTATAAAAATGATATTCACATGTTGCCAATTATGTCAATGTTTCTTACATAAAAATAGGAACTTTTCACTATTAAATAGCAAAATATATATTTCTTACTCTAGCATAAGACTACTCTTTTATCATGTGCTTATAAAAAAAAAGTAACTGTAATGTTCATAAGAAAATATAATAGTTATATATTTATCCTAATCATTTGTATGTAACATTGACACTAAGCTATGTCAACGTTACATACATGTACAACTGTCCATCCGACTTTAGAAAATAGTATTCCCAAATCTGGAAAAGAGCTTATTTAGTTTAAAAGTAAGACTGGAGTAGTTAAAGCTATTTGGAATAAAAATTGTAAAAGAACAACTGTTATAGATGGTGTATGTAACAAAAATATTGACACTGTTGTGTCAATGTTACATACAGGATACAAATATATATTTTTAAACACTGTGATCATCTATTAAAATCCACTTTGCACAAAGAATAAATGGGGGACATATTTATCTATTATTGATCTTTTAGGAGTGTGTAATGTAATTATGTCAATGTTACATACATCAAAATTGTTGTTTCTCAATAATCACAAAAACTGGTTTTAAACTTTTATTGTAAAAAAAATATTAGAAGTGAATTGAACATTTACTGTTAAGTTTTCTTTTTATATCCTTAATTTTACTATAAAAAATATCAGGTTTTATTTTATGTATGTAACATTGACTCGAAAACCTGTTAAAGCAAATTTTCTGATCAGCTGTAATCGGATAAAAATTATCTTATTTGCAGCAATTGTTTGGTCCTAATTAGCACTATAATTCCCAACTTTAAAAGTTAAAGTTCTATACATATCAACTGAACCAAACTGTATCTTCCTCTTGTCAATGTTACATACATCATTACAAGCATCTTTTACCACTGGTTTTGAATATGTTCTTCAGATTTTTATTTGGAATTGGTCCAAGGTCATTAGGTTTTCCTGTGATGTTTTTTTATTGAAATAATCAGGATACAATTTTATTGTTTTATGTCACACTTTTAGGACCATTAGTGAATTCCTGCCCATATAATTCTTACTACCTGTTTAAAGTCCCCACATCCCACTATTTTAAAATACCAAGTTTTCTTACAATCGACTTGATGAGTGCCCTGTGTTTGTCTATATGTTGTAATTGTCCACTAGCTGAAGACACTAGTGCTTTTGTCGGGAAATGGATGACAGTGATTGTAAGAGCGCTTTGTCAGTTTAATTTATGTTTGTTGACAATCCCACATCAATGACCAGGAAAGACATGGATGTAGCGTTGTCCGAAAATTAGCAAAGAATTCCGCTCAAACCGTTGCTAGAGGACATCCTGAACTTACTATGAGGTATGAGCAAAGCTCATTGTTCAAGGCCTCATGGTGACTTCAAAGATGAAGAACATCAATAAAAGCGTAGTTCCTTTGCTTGTTTTTTTACAATGTATTTGTAGAGACTTTGTCTCAAGTGCATTTAGTCCATATCCTTTCATTCACCATTTACGACTGGAGTTTGTCTCTCCTGCAGTGTGGAGTACGTAAAAAGATTCCCCTTGCAAGAGATGTATGTTCTCTATTTATTTCAGTTATGGTGTAATTGTTCGTGAGAAAATTTCTCATATGGATATACTATCACACTTTCAAATTTTAGCATTTATTTTTTTGTAATTTCGAAATATAATTCTGACCACCTGTTTGAAGTCCCCACATCCCACTATCTTAAAATACCAAGTTTTCTTACAATCGACTTGATAAGTGCCCTTTGTTTGTCTATATGATGTAATTGTCCACTAGCTTAAGACACTAGTGCTTTTGTCGGGAAACGGATGACAGTGATTGTAAGAGCCCTTTGCTAGTTTAATTTATGTTTGTTGGTAATCCCGCATCCATGACCAGAAAAGACATGGATGTAGCGTTGTCCAACAATTAGCAAAGAATTCTGCTCAAACCAGTGCTAGGGGCCATCATAAATTTACCATGAGGTATGAGCAAAGCTCATTGTTGAAGGCCTCATGGTGAAAGCATTGTTCCTTTGTTTGTTTAATTCTACCATGTATTTGTAGAGACTTTGTCTCATGTGCATTTACTCCATTTCCTTTCATTCACCATTTTCTTAATTTCAAAAATACCGGCCAGTTTTTGAAGGTTGCACAGTTCTATTTTTCTAAAAGAGGAATGGATAGTTAAAAAAAATACACAATGTTAGATCTCTTAACTACAAGAATACACAATAATAGATCTACTTACTATTAGAATACAATAATAGATCTTCAAACTATAAGAATACACAATGATAGATCTACTAACTCTAAGAATACACAATAATAGATCTACTATTAGAATACACAACAATAGATCTTCGAACTATAAGAATACACAATGATAGATCTACTAACTGTAATCAATGAAAATAAACACTTCAATAATATTTCAGCATAACACAGATATCTGAAATAGGACTGAAATAAAGGGCTACGCCGAGCGCAGCATGATACGACCGCAGCATGTCGACCACTGAAATTTCAACAAAAGTAGTTTAAAGTGAATGTGGACACAGTAAAGAGCTTGACANGATGGACACAAAAAGAAGCTTGACACAGTTATTAGCTAGAAACAAAATAGGGAAAAATTCAACCCTTTTGATCACTTACTGATGAAAAAAACGTAAGAGCTATGCAAAATATGTACTATCAACTAAAACTTTACATTTATAGAAATTCAAAGAAAAAATTCCATCGAAATCTGATGAAAAATAAAGATATGACATATTTAGAAAAATTGCAATTTTGGCCCCTTTGACCCCTTGTTGCTCGAAAACGGTAAGAGCCACGCCAAATCCGTTGCCATACATCTGAAAGCTTATATCAAGAGGAATCCAAAGAAAAAAATCCCATTGAAATCCGAAAAAAAATAAAGATTTAACATATTTAGAAAAATTGCAATTTTGGCCCCTTTGACCCCTTGTAGCTTGGAAACGGTAAGAACTACGCCAAATCCGTTGAAATACTACTGAAAGCTTAGATCAAAAGGAATCCAAAGAAAAAATCAAAGCATGGAATGCTGTTAAGGCAGGTTCCTGGGTATTCCAGAAGTTCTGTAATTATTACTTTTTTGCTGAAATCTTGACATTTAATTTTTTCAAGAATTAAAATCCGAAATTTTCCTTCCCGGTTTAGGTTGTCTTTTAAGTTTTTATATGGGTTGCTGGCAATTTATTTAAAACTCTATTTATTTACATTTCATTGTCTTGCTCCTCTTTGTTGGTATACGTACATGTAAGTATTCCAAAGTACAAGCCCGAGTACAAGTGTGACACTCGGTGGCTTAATTAATGTTGATATTTCCAATTTTGTCACTTCCTCTGTCAAGTCATCTAGTTCTTAAGTTTCATTATTTTTGCATATGATTAAATAACTCAATAACGAAGTCACTGTAAATTTACTATCTACATATGGGCATTTCNCCAGATTGGAAATTTCCTCAGGAGCACACTGAAAGAAACCCCATCAAAATCCGATTAATAACAAAAATTCTACAGACAAACATGTGAAAACACCCAATTTAACCCTTTTTGGCCCCTTTTTTAAAAACGGGTGGGGCCACAATGACCAAAACTACGCCAAGCCTTTCTTTTGTACCAAAGAACATTATGTTAAAATTTCATAAGGATTGATCAACTGGAACTAAAGTTAGTGACCAAAAACTAAAGTGTCTACAGACGACGACGACGACAACGACGACGACGACGACAACGACGACGACGACGACGACGACAGCACCATACCAATATACGACCGCAAAAATTTTTGCGGTCGTATAAAAAAAGAGGTGAATAAAACACAAAATTTTATCTACACACAGAACTTGTTGACAGACTTGATGTTCTGGTAAAACTGCAGCAAGAATGGTTTGAAAAATTGACAAATTTGTTTTGAATAATCCATGAAGGGATATGGAGTACATGCACATGAGACGAAGTCTCTACAAATACATGGCAAAAACAGGCAATGGAACAATGCTTTTATGAGGGGGTGGACAGGGTGTACCTCTCTCCTTTCTCCCGCCCCCCTTGTCTTGTCTCCCAGGTTTAATTACCAATGAAACATTAAAACCTACAGTTTATAGTCCATTTTACTGTAAATCGAGCGAATGTCTTGATTTTTTTTCATAGTTTCAACACCATTTTGTCCTTTTACTGCTTATGGAAGGTTAATACTCTTTGAAACACGTGTATGTCAAAACTAGAACGACAGGGTATGAGTCTCCTGTTATGTATGTATCAATCTTTATGTTAGAAATAATTTATCCAAAGTTTATGTCGTAGCCAGGAACAAGTGAAAGCCGATACTGAAGAACAATACTATACATCTAGTCTATTTGGTAACACGTCAAGCAGTCGGAAGTTGCAAGAGAGCAACATTACTGGTCAAGTAACTCGTGATGACGACCATAGAATTAACGGAGCGTAATTTCATATATGTTTCCTCGATCATAATCCTGGAGGTTTATTTTTCTTGTTAGTATTGAAGTCCTCATATTTGGAATATGAAAAAGAAAAGATATGGGGTAACTGTGAAGGAGACATCATCACATATCCAGGTTAAAACGACCCAAAACAAAGCATCTAGGGGTCACCGTACGGTCTTCAACACAGCGAGGAACCTCACACCATATAGCAAGCCCTAAATGCCCCCAAAAAGGTTAAAAAGTGAATAAATCAATGGAAACAATGTTACTTTAGATAGTATCAGGTGAGATACATGTTTACGCAGTATCTGCCGCATGGACAGATGGGATGTTGCTACCAATGAATGTGAAATAAACGCCAGGAAAACTCAAATCATTACGTTTGTCGTTAATTTTTGTTTTAGCCGACCATCTTCATTAATTTCGAGTAACAACTTCATGTAGTGTCTTTAATTTAGGGATACACTACTAGGATGTAAGCACTAACAGAAATATATAATTTATTGAGTGAAAAACATCTTCTATATATAGAAAAGCGAAATTAAAGAAAATAGCAATGGACTTTTTCTTATCTTCAGTATATGGTGAATAAAAGGATATGGAGTAAATGCACATGAGACAGTCTCTACAAATACATATATATATAGGTTTTATATAGACTCGGATTTCATCAAAATGTAGAAACAGATTAGTAAGAAGGTTGCACAGAGATCTACATTAAAAAATGCATATAAACTACTTAATATACAACTTGTTAAATGACTTATAAAATGATGAAATCATTTTATTTACAATTTTGTATTTTATGCCCCCAGATCGAGGATCAGGGGCATATTGTTTTTGTCCTGTCTGTGTGTCTGTCTGGGCGTCCGAAACTTTAGCCTTGGCTATAACTTTTGAACTATGCAAGATAGACTTTTCATATTTTGCAAGTGTATAGGTCTAGTCAAGAGGAAAATAAATATGCAAAAAAAATAGGTCAGGTCAAAGGTCAAGGTCACAGAGGTCAAAAAGGGGTGAAATTGGCTGTTACACATATTCGACCATAGAATCCTTATTATTTATTCTATTGAGATGTGGTTTGTTTAATGTTATTGCTAATAAAATTGCGCAACTGCAGTATGCAACAGATTTGAGGTAGCATTTGCCGTTTTTAAGAGACAAGAGGCCCAAAGGGGGACAAATGGAAAAAATTTAATTTTTTTCGGATTTTAATGCAGTATTTTTCTGTGTGTTTCTTATAGCATGCTAAAAACAGATACATTTAACAAATAATACCATTTCAGTAAACAAGAGGCCCAAAGGGGCTCCATCTGTTTCAGAATAAAGGGGTTGAATTTGGTGTTTTTATGGTAATAAACAACTTTTGAACTATGTAAGATAGACTTTTAATACTTTACAAGTGTATAGGTCTTGTCAAGAGGAACACAAATGTGCAAAAAAATAGGTCAAAGGTCAAGGTCACAGAGGTCAAAAACGGGTTAAATTGGGTGTTTTCATATATTTTACTGTGGAATCTGGGGGGCATATGTAGTGTTTCACAAACACATCTTGTTAATTATTGTTTTGCAATCATGAACGATATATTTTGAAAAAAAGATATCCATGAAAACAAATATTGACAGTCCTTTACATATGCATGTCATTCTTAAACTGATAACTGCAAAAACACATCTTTTGAAACAGTCAGTAAAGAAAGACTTTTGAAATAACCTTATGATAAAGTAAATGAGATCCGAACCGCCAGTCTAAAAAGAATTAGTAGCATTTATGATTGACTGTACTTGGGTGGACGTCGAGTCAAGAAAAAATAAACAAATAGGTGCAGTTTATGCTGGATAATCTTCCAAATGAATACCGAGGCAACAACATAAAATCATGAATATCAAAGGATCAATGTTTTTTCCATGTATTTGTCTTCGGGTCACTTTATAATATATTTTATATATGGCACAGGAGTCTGAAATATAGAATGTAAAAAAAACCACTAAGCTACGAGAACGTCCTCATAGCTCAGTGTTGGATTTTTTTTTACATTCTATTACATTCTTTAGAATATTTCCGCTATGTTGATAGGATTTCAGACTCCTGTGTATATACATGTTACCAGTTAGCCATAAATCACAAAATTAAGATCGCAATCTTTCCAACATTATGCTAAAATAAAAGCGATTTGATCATAATAACAAAAAAATTTGATTTGCACATAAGTTGTCAATGTTGCTCTGACGACTGCAATGCAACATAGCCTGATAATTACAACACAGCCTGATACGACCACAAGTTTTCGAGGTCGTATAAAAGATGTAATTTTTCATAGTGCTTTTAAAATCAGCATAACATAACTGACGTTACCAATGCCTTATCACAGTGAGTCTTATAGACTTGTTGAAAATCTGAGAAGTTTTTAACTACATCATTTCTAATCAGCTCAAAATCAGTGCACTTCTCCAGTGATACACATCATTTTATTCGATATTTGAAAGTCAAAGTACAAAAACAAAATAATTCCAAAAACTATGGTCTTTCGCATGGTCAAGAGAGGGTGAAATTATGCACCATGGACCAAATTGAGCAATTTTGTGTCGTAATTTTGTCTGTATTTAACCTTTTCCATTGATTATTTAGTTGCCACTACTAACACTAGTAGTTACCCTTGTAAGATTTGACGCCTCAAATATGTGCATGAATCTACACTGACAAAATATATGCAACAAACACAGCATAATGACGAAAAATGTCAAGAGTGACTGTCATTAAAAGTCCAAGTGTGGCAAAATATGGATGAGAATATATCACACACAACATTAAAATGTACCATCAGAAAATGTGTACCTTAGGAGGATATTGAGCAGAGCTTGTTGACATTTTTGTTTATGCTGGACATTTTGCACAAATTTTAGCATGACAGCAAGATCATTTTACAGAGATGATGGTTTCTCTGAAGGGTCAATATAAAGAAAAAACAAAATGTGTTTGTGAAACACTACATATGCCCCAGATTCCGATTTTTACCCCTTTTTGACCTCTATGACCTTGACCTTTGACCTAATTTTTTTTTGCATATTTATGTTCCTCTTGACTAGACCTATACACTTGCCAAGTATCAAAAGTCTACCTTATATAGTTCAAAAGTTATAGCCAAGGTTAAAGTTTCGGACGCACAGACAGACACACAGACATACAGACACACAGACAGGACAAAAACAATATGCCCCCGACCATCGATCTGGGGGCATAAAAACAGCACCAAAAACCTCAAATTTAAATATATGCATCAGATGTTACCACTTTGTCCCAATCATATTTACCCCACATCCTTTCACAGTATATCAGATACTACAGTTTAGAATGAAGAGAATTTGCAACAAAATTAATTTCTTGTTGTGAAAACATATATCATATATCGAAGCTAACAAATACCCAAGCAACAAAAAAGCCAAAAATAAAGAAATGGCAGTGTGTACCATGAATAGGATAGGCCTGATCAGATACACACGTGGAACCCATCACACTGCCATTGAAATCTCATGCTTTAAGTTATATTCGATGTATGTAATTAATAATGATCATTTTGTTTAAATTCCGAACCTGAAAGCACTTTTTTACCTGGAACTATACAAAGACTATCGTGAAATTAATTAGTTCCAATTGGTCCATTTGTTTGAGAGAATAAGATTTATGAATGTATTCCCATAGGGTCCAATGTTAAACACTATATTTTATTGGTGCATACCGGTAATAACGCGAAAACCCCAAAAAACCCATTTTTGCAAATGAGCTATCCTAAAAATATCGTGATCAATTGCCTTCTATTGGCTCGGTAGTTTCAGAGGCTAGATTTGAATGCGTCCCTGCATGGTCCATTGTTAAATTTTATCCTTCTGGCAAGCATCTTGGAAAAGTCAGAACCTGAAAAAATGCCTTTTTTGCAGGGACCATCCAAAAACTATTGTGAACAGGTTTGGTTGCAAGTTACCCAGTAGCTCAGACAAAGGATGACAGCAGATGAAAAGTAATGGCAATGGCAAACCCCATCCAGGCTATATTCTGAATTTCGACACTATGTATTCAAAAGACCCATAAAAATAAATATATATAATAATTGTTTACAAGACAAAAAAGGCTTACCAGAAAGACATTGTATTTCTAGCAAAGATTAATGAATTCTGAAAATAAAAGACTAAAAGTGGTGTTCGTTTCGTGTGTTTTCCCTTTTTTGTGTGTTTGTTTGTTTTATTTTGTTTTTGTTTTTTTTATTTTTTTGTTTCTTTTTTGTGTGTATTTTTTATGCTAAGGGACCGATCATTTAACTTGAATTTGGGGGGGGGGGTATGGTTTTTTTTCTAAAAAAAATATTTTGGAGCTGATTTTATGTAAAAAAATATTTTGGCTGCCAAAATGATGAAAAAAAAAAATTCTGAATGAAGCTTTCTGCCCAAAAAATAATGTTAAATATTTTGTTGATACACTTGAAATAAAATTTTGTCCAGAGAAAAAACATAACTCCCCTCTCCCCTTCAGGTTAAATGGTCGATCCCTGAATAAGCTCAATGGAGACATTAAATATGAAATTTAAATATTTGTGTAAGAATGAAACTTATCCATTGTGTGAAAAAAACAGTGGTTGAAATTACCGATTTTAACCAAAAAGCAGCCTTACAATCGGAATAGAGCAGCATATCACTTTTTTACTACAGCGGAATGTAAAATTCTTTTCAAACACATTAATGCAACATCTTATTGGGTTTGAGTTTGCCGTTCTGAAATTTTATTTGTGCATTTACATTACATCTTCCCATAACAAGTAAATTCTTGATGAAGTAATAATGATAACCTGAGTATCGAGAAAGTTGTTTGTGTGTGTGTATTTAGGGGGCAGGGGTTGTTTTGGTCTTTGTATTTTTTGGCTATTCACTGAAGTTTTTTATTGCAAAAATTTAATGAAAATAATCGTTTTGGTTGTTATTTTATTTATTTTAAATACATTTTCATCTCCCTTGCCTGTCCATTTTCTCCTTTCTATCGCCCCCTCTCTCCTTTCTCCCGCCCCTTTCTCCTTTCTCCCTTCTCCCATAACACTGTTCACCCCCTCTTTTATTGTTGTTCTTCATCTTGAAGTCACCATAAGGCCTAGGCCTTCAACAATGAGCTATGCTAAAAGATCAGATTCCTTTAAAATTGCTATGCTGGCCTGTTGTGTTTCACTGGAAATTTCTTTCACCAGATCTACCTGGCTGAACACCATTTTTAAGGCTTACCTTCCACCTCAATGCATACATGAATACAAGATTACAATTTACTGAATGAAAAGTGAACATTCAACGAGTACATGTATAACAAGATGTGTTTTGTGAAACACTTATGTCAGCCTGTAGCAGTCAAGAAAAAACATTAAACATGACCAGAAATTTATGTGATTCTGAGAAATTAAAACATGTATACGTTAAGTTTTCAAGTTCAAAAAGAAGAAAATATGTTGAATAATTTAAAAGATCTTTTTGCAAAACAAATTCTATAGATATAAATAAAAATTTCCTCCTAAATGTTTTATATATAAAATTATTCAAAATATAATTTCATTTTTTGGTGAAATTTTACCAAATAGGCACATAACAAGGTCAATGTCACAAGGTCAAATTTCAGGTACCAACTGAAAGGTCTGTTCACAAGGAATACACATGCAAAATATGAAAGCCCTATCACTTACATGTACCATTTAAAAGATATACTCAACATGCTCAATGTTAAATTTTTTATGCAGTTGTTCACATACCAAGGTCAAGGTCACACATGTCACAAGGTCAATATTCTGGTACCAATTAAAAGTTCTTGCCACAAGGAATGCACATGCAAAATATGAAAGCCATTAGGGACCGACCATTTAACCTGAAGGGGGTATGGTTTTTTTTTCTCTGGTCAGAAAATTTTTTCACATGTAACAACAAAATATTTTTTTCAAAATTAACATGATTTTTTGGGGCAGAAAGCCTCCTTCAGAAAATTTTTTTTCATCGTTTTGGCAGCCAAAATATTTTTTTCACATAAAATCAGCTCCAACATTGTGTCCAAAATATTTTTTTTGAAAAAAACCATAGCCCCCCTTTCAAGTTAAATGGTCGGTCCCTTAAACCATTCAAAAGATATTTCCAATGTAAACATGGTAAAAGTTCATTATTTTTTTCAAAAAGTCCATCACATGCCAAGGTCAAGGTCAAGAGGTCAAAAACTTTGGTACCATTTGAAAGATCTTGCCACAAGGAATAAACATGCAAAATATGAAAGCCCATCTCTTACCATTCAAAAGATACTGTATACATGTCAGTCAGAGATCCAACTGGATAAAGTGAAATCATTTCACTTACTAAAGTCAATTTTATTTACCTGAAGAAGTAAAAATTCTGTTTACCTCTACAAGTAAAAACTTTATACTTATACAAGTAAGCTTTGAAATATGCAGTATTTCTATTCCAAAACAGCCCTTCCCCATTACAGGCACACTGTTCACCTTATCTGACCACATGAAACCAAATTACAAGCATCATAATGTGATAAATCTTGATTTGGTAATGATGCAAGTTGTAGACCACTTAATTCAATACTAACAGCTGTTAAAAGTCCCAAAGGACTAATTTTTGGCTAGTTTGCGCCTCAAGAAAAACATTGTGCCCCTAATCAATTTTTATTTTAAAGAAAAGACCAGAAATGAAACTTTCAGAGAAAATTATTAATTATCCTATGAAAATTTATATAATGAGACAGTGAAAGGAGAAAACCTCTGTATTTTATCTAAATTTACTTGTACAAGTAAATAAATTTAATGCTGATTTTATTTACTTCTTTAAGTAAAAATAATTGACCTAAGCTGGTGAAAAGTTTTTACTTCATGCAGTGGGATCCCTGACTGCATGTACTCAATGTTAAAGCTTTTGTGGACAGACAGACAGACAGACCAAAAACTATATGCCCACAGAATCTTTGATTCATGAAAAATTACTAACATACAGTTCAGCAAGAGACTTGCAAATGCACCATGATAGAGGTATCACTCTGCTTAGTCAAATCTGTACATTCACCATGTATCATCCACACACAGGCTGGTTTTCGTTTAACTTTCATTGATGGTTACCATTCATGCCATTAGTGTACGTGGATCCAGTTTATAGCTACTAAGTAGCTATTCACCGGTACCACCGTACACTTATGATAGATTCCATTGAAATTTTATCGAAAACCAGTCCTGGTACCTATATCCTGTATACGGATAATACTCGGTGACGATGTAAATTTTATTTCCTGTTTGACAAAAAAAATGATGCAATCTACCACTTGACATTCAAAAGAAATGATGTTGAAAGATCAATCAGGAAAAAAGATATTTTCATTTAAAAATTTAGAGTGATATCTTTCTGTACATTTTAAATTTTTACAAAAAAAACAAACCACCCAGATTGTCAAACATACACAGTTCAACTTAACAGGCAACATGCTAACATGTTCAGAGTTACAGCCAGAAACTTACTGTGATAAATCACTGTGATAGACATTCAACTCTTATTTTTCAAATGAATATATCTTTGCTGGTGTTTACTGTTTGAAATATGTCAGACCTGAGTGTTTTGTAACTGAAAACCTCTGTGTGTACTGTAATTATAAGCGACATTTCCGATGCAAATATTCTATTTCACCCTACTTTTCCAGTGGCAGTCAGAATTTACCATCCCGTGACCCTTTCCATACCCCAAAATGATTATTTATTAACAAACTTGTTTTCATCTTGATATACATGTAGCTGAAATATTGCTCAGTAGACGTTAAACAATATTCAATCAATCAATCAACCCGATGCAAATACTTTAAAAATACACATTATAATTGATTATATCCATTTTTGTCCATCTTGGCATTCTGGCATATTTTGGTATTTTGGTAAATTTGTTGTATTTGGGTGAACAGACACACTGTAACTTACATGTAGCTAAATGCCGAGTAAATAGTCACGGCTTACGAAAATATGGAATGTTCTGTGCAATGGGCTCATTGTTCAGTTGAAAAAAATACAATAGATACTGTATACATACTATCTAGAAGATCTGGTCCATATTTATAAATAAAAACATGAATATTTTTGTTGTTTTCTTTTTTGTCTTTGACAACCTGTTCATAGAGTTTGCCTGGATAAAAGAATTGAAAAGCTCCAAGATGATGAAGAGTTACTCCATTTACAGAACAACCTCCCCCTTTCAGTGAAATCCAGTTTGGTTCTGCTAATGACGTTGACATGATTACAATCGAAATCATGCTACAAAATGCAGCAGCTAGGTTTCTCTCCTTTGGTTTTGGTCTACTTCTGTCACGCCTACGACTACGGGAATGGTGTCTCCTGTCCCGATGTCGGCTTCTAGATCTACTTCTGGAAGACCTACTACGTCTAGACCCATTAGATTGGTTATTACGATTGTTGTTTGATTCGGGCATATTAAAAAAAATCAAATGATATTTCCTGTTATTTGGTCTGTTTAAACTGCAAAACGTTTCCGGATATGTAGAATCCGGTTGTGTTCTTCCTGTTTAGTGTATTCAGAGACATATAATTACATGTCTCTGGTGTATTTGTAAAATGACCCTAAAATCTGAGAACTTGTAAAATGACTGAAAATTCAGGGATTTTGTAAAGTCACTAAATTTGTCAGTGGGTTTGTAAATCACTAATTCAAACAAGGAATTTTACTGAAAAAAATCAATCTTTATTTTTTGCTGATTCCCTGTTCATGTCACAGAGAATTTGAATAGTTTTCAGATATTTTATTACATAATGTTTAAAATGTTTACCAGATTAAGTTAGATCTATCAAATATCCCAACTTTAGATAAAAGCATTAAAATTTCAACATTTGTAATTAATATGACCAAAATATTCAGAATTTCTGATAATTTTTAGTTCGATGCAATATGGTTCTGGAATCAATTTTACAAAACGAGGAGCTTTTTCTTTCTTGAAAACTTCTTCAAGCATAAAAGAGAGGAAAACTAAAAGTATCAAAAATATGTAGCTATCAACAGATATAGGAGAAACATGCAACTACTATTATCTTGTACGAAAATTTGACTAAGCGGACTAAGAAAACTTTATTTATAGATGGATATATAGTACAAGCAAAACATAGCTCTGTAGAACTTTTAACCGACATGTACATGATAATAATAATAATAATTTTTATTCGAGTGCAAATTACAAATACAAGGGGCGCATTGCATTTGCGCCAATTTTTGAAAAGTGGGGTATTTCATTTGCGCCACAAGCTTGTATTTCATTTGCGCCATTTCTCAGGTAAACACTTTACAGATAAATTTTCAGGTAATAGGAAGTGAAAACAATATTCAATATATTATTTATTATTTTAATATTGAATATGTCATTTGAAAAATATTAGAAACATTATCTAGTGAGGTTAAGCGGGGAGGAGGGAGGGGGCGTTCATATTTAATTCTAAGGCAGCATTTTAAATGGTTGTGTAAATTTATCTTTACTTATATTTACTATATGTTTTTGGTACTTTAGAACCTTTTTTGATTGTACATAGTTACCAATTTATATAAAATAGTGTTCTTACGGTGTGTATATTAGTTTTGGTGATCTTCCACCTCACCGTGGTAAGCAACGAAAACAGATAAAACAGTCAGCGAAAGGAAGAGATAAATATTAAATATAAAGTATAAATGTTGAAGTATTTTTACTTTTATCTCTCCTTTTTACCTGTATTTGGCGCAAATGCAAAGTTTTTATTTGGCGCAAATTAAGTACTGTTTGAGGCGCAAATGAAATTTTTTTTGGCGCAAATGAAATATTAATTGGCGCAAATGCAATGCACCGAATACAAGTACAACAAGTAACTTGAACAGATAACAATTTAACAATAAATTAAGAACATTAATTAAGACAACCTGAGTATCGTAAAAAGATTCACATGAAAGACAATAAATGAGACTCTAAAAATTGAGCACTGAAGTCAATCTTGTTGACCACATAAATTTTTTTATGTTAGAAATTAAAACTAATTTTAAGATATTTATAAGATTTGAAAAAATCATAAAAAATGGATTTTTCAGCACTCTGGATAACCCACAAAAGCTCAATTACAGCTTATTTCCAGTGGGGTCCTTTTACTTAAAAAACATGCCATCAGGTTAATGAAACAAGGCAACGTTCGGACAGACAAAAGTTAACTAAGGCTACAAACTCTCTTAATACTGTATATTTATCACAGATCTTATTATATTTGTTATATTAATAAATAAAGGGCTACGCCGAGCGCAGCATGATACGACCGCAGCATGTCGACCACTGAAATTTCAACAAAAGTAGTTTAAAGTGACTGTGGACACAGTAAAGAGCTTGACACAATAATTAGATGGACACAAAAAGAAGCTTGACACAGTTATTAACTAGGAACAAAAAAAGGAAAAAATCAACCCTTTTGATCACTTACTGATGAAAAAACGTAAGAGCTATGCAAAATATGTACTATCAACTAAAACTTTACATAAATAGAAATTCAAAGAAAAAAATTCCATCGAAATCTGATGAAAAATAAAGTTAAGATATATATTTAGAAAAATTGCAATTTTGGCCCCTTTGACCCCTTGTAGCTCGGAAACGGTAAGAGCCACGCCAAATTCATTGCATACCTCTGAAAGCTTAGATCAAGAGGAATCCAAAGAAAAAAATCCCATCGAAATCCGATGAAAAATAAAGATTTGACATAATCTGCAAATTCCCAATTTTGGCCCCGTTCGGCCCCTCATAGCTGGGAAAGGAAACAAGTTATCAAAAATCTAATAGTTGAGCGCCATATTAATTTTTCACAAGGAATCCATTAAAAAAAACTGCATCAAAATCGGACTTAAAATAAAAAAATTATTTTTTTGGAGATTTGCCCCTGTTGGGCCCCATTTATCTCGTGAGCGGTACATGCTACGTGAAATCCGTTAGCATACCCCAGATTGGAAATTTCCTCAGGAGCACACTGAAAGAAACCCCATCAAAATCCGATTAATAATAAAGATTCTACAAACAAACATGTGAAAAAACCCAATTTAACCCCTTTTGGCCCCTTTTTTAAAAACGGTTGGGGCCACAATTACCAAAACTAAGCCAAGCCTTCCTTTTGTACCAAAGAACATTATTTTAAAATTTCATAAGGATTGATCTACTGGAACTAAAGTTATTGACCAAAAACTAAAGTGTCTACAGACGACGACAACGACAACGACAACGACGACGACGACGACGACAGCACCATACCAATATACGACCGCAAAAATTTTTGCGGTCGTATAATGAACTCGTTTTGCCATTTTTTTTTCAATTTTTCCATAAAATGGGTTTTAACACTTTTTAAAAAATTTTTGTTTAATTTTACAGTTTTTTAAATGATCAGGCAAAGCATTCCAGTCTTTGATCACATTAAAGAAAAAAAGTACTGGATTCACCTCCTTATACTGAGGGAATGTTAAAATTCATTCTACTGGATCTAGTACTATACTACATAGAATTCCTTATAAAATTACTGTTCATATATTCTGGGCTTTTATTATTAACAATATTAAACACACGATTAAGCCTTAGTTGTTTGACTCTATAATTAATGTTTAGAAAACCAAGCTTTTCAAATTCTTTATGTGTAATACTGGTTCTATTATGTAAACCTAAAATAAATCTGATTACTTTGTTTTGAGCAACCTGTATTTTATCCTTCAGATTTTTAGTGAGACGCTCATACCAACATGAGCAAGCATAATCAAAGTGACACTGAATAAGAGCAGATCATAGAGTCTTTCGAGATTGAATATCTAAACAGAAATTTTAACCTCTGGTTCACTTTTTGCAAGATAGATTCAACAATAAATTCACCAGATAAAAATTGGTCAATAAATATTCCTAGGTATTTTACTTTTGAACAAGATTCAATATTAATTCCTCTACATGAAATTTTAAAATTATTTGACGAGTCACTACGCAATTTCTTTTTAGGTCCAAATAAGATACTTTCAGTATTTCCCAAATGTAGGGATAATTTATTATCCACTAGCCATTCGTGGCATTGCTCTAGCATTTTGGACAGTTTATTTGAAATAACTTTTGATCAGTGTGAGGATATAAAATTGCCGTATCATCAGCATATAATAAAAATTTGCAATCATGATCAATGCTGGTCTGAAGGTAATTCACATACACTGTAAATTAATAATAACAATGGACCCAGCAGACTTCCTTGGGGTACCCCACATGTGACTTCGCCCGTGTCTGAGTCAATACCATTGATATTAGCAAGATGTTTTCTATTTGAAAGATAAGATCTAAGTCATTCAACAGACTGAACACCTATTACACCCAATTCATCACACAAAATACTTTGGTCCACTGTAAATATCAAAAGCCTTTTGAAGTTCTAGGAGGACCATACCAGTAAACTTTCCACTGGCTGTTTGGGTTTTTATATAACCAATTAGGTGCACTTGGCATGAGTCTGTCGAGTAAGAACTTCTGAATCCAGATTGAAATTCAAACAGTAGATTATTCTTGATTAAACATTTTTTCAAGTTGCTTATAAACAGCTTTTTTCTAAAAATTTTGATACTATACTGAGAATACTAACAGTCCTGTAATTTTCAGGTTTAAGTCTTTCACTTTTTTTAAACAAGGGCTTTACTTTAGCCAATTCTAATTCGTCAGGAATTTTTCCTTCTGAAATAAAACAAAATGTTTAAAAAGTAATAGGAATTTTGATAATAGGGGCACCATCTTTCAGAAATCTAGCTGGTATCCCATCTAAACCACTACTTTTACTAATATTTAAACCATTTAATTCTTTGAAAACAAACTCTTCAGTAACATGTCTAAGACTAAATCTGGAATCAGATGTCTTTCTAGAATTATAGAACATTTTTAATATATTTGAAGATGCTTTATATATACCCGACCCAGTTGGTAGTTTTTCAACCAACTTAGCAGCTATTGTAGTAAAAAAATGATTGAAATGATTAGCTATTGTCTTACCATCATGGCAATTTTCACCATTTATATTTAGAACAATAATAGGATTTGACTTTGGATCCTTCTTGTATCTTAATATTTAAAATAAGACCATAGCTGTTTTGGGTTGTTTTTATTTTCTTCAATCTGGTCTTTAAAATAATATGATTTAGCTACATTGCAGAGTCTCTTTATATTCCTCAGGACTTTTGGATTTTTGAAATTTTCTAAATAGTTTGTCCCTTGAATAAATACATTCAAGTATATCAGTTGTTATCCAATTTTCTGTTCTATGCTTAACTCTTATTTCTTTTAATGGTGCCACAGAGTTTAGTATATTTGTAAAAATATCTTTGAAACTCAACCATGCCTCATCAATATTTGAAGCAAAAAAAACAGCTCTCCTAATTTGCTTCTGTTAATTTACCAATAACATTTTTGACGTAAGATTTCATTGACCTCACTTTCACATTATTTTGTTTGTTGACTGAACATTTTGAAGTTTTCCTTATACAATAAATAATAAAGTGATCACTAATACCCATTTTTAAAACCCCTGATTGACAAGTTACAAAGTAGGTGATCAATAATAGTTGATGTTGTTTCTGATACTCTTGTAGGTTCTTTTATCAACTGAGAAAAAAATAAACATTTTTAATACACTATTATAAGCTTTGAAAAGAACACTTTCTTTATTTTTAAAACAAATATTAAAGTCACCAAGTAATATAATTTCACAGTCATTTCTAAGACGAGATAAGAAGCATTACATGATATCCCGCCACGTTTCACAAAATTTCAGTTTAAAGAGGTATAACTCTGGATCCCTGTGTACTTCTGAACCCAAAATTATACTTGGCCTGTGTCTTATGGCAAACAACTTACATACCAATTTAGAGGACAGTATGTCATTTCATTCACAAGTGAACAGTGGGAAACCCTATAATTTGCAAAATTTCAAAGTTTCAAGGGGCGTAATTCCAGAACCCCTTGGACCTCTGAACCAAAAAATCGAACTTAGTCTGAGTTTTGTGGTACACAAATTACATACCAAGTTTGAAGGCAATATATTATTTCATTCACAAGTTATGAGTTGGAAACACAAAAATTCGGAAAATTTCAAAGTTTCAAGGGGCATAACTCCAGAACCCCTTGGACCTCAGAACCCGAATTCGAACACAAGTAACATACCAAGTTTGAAGACAAAGTATTATTTCATTCAAAAGTTATCAGTCGGAAACCCTAAAATTTGAAAAATTTCAAAGTTAAAAGTGGCATAACTCCAGAACCCCTTGGACCTCTGAACCAAAAACTCGAACTTGGTCTGAGTTTTGTGGTACACAAGTTACATACGAAGTTTGAATGCAATATATTATTTCATTCACAAGTTATGAGCCGGAAACCAAAAAATTCGCAAAATTTCAAAGTTTAAAGGGGCAAAACTCCAGAACCCCTTGGACCTCAGAACCCGAATTCGAACTTGGCCTGTGTTTTGTGATTAACAAGTTACATACCAAGTTTGAAGACAAAATATTATTTCGTTCACAAGTTATCAGTCGGAAACCTTCGGGGGACGGACGGACGGACGGACGGACAGACGGACGGACGGACGGACGGACGGACAGACACACGGACGGACAGACGGACGGACGGACACACGACTGAGGGTATCACATAATACCTCGCCACTTCGTGTGGCGGGGTATAAAAACTCAAATTTATTAACAAAATCTTTATTATGGGAGGCGATAACAAGTTCCAACAATAATTGGTTTCGTTTTAGGTAATAGTAACTCTACACATATGATCTCATCTTCATTAGTGGTCTCATCAAGCTGGATGGGTGTAAATGCAAGATCTTCTCTGATAAACATAGTTATACATACTCCGCCGCCGTGACGGTTACGATCATTTCTTAAAATTGAATATCCAGGGATGTTAATTTCTGTGTTTGTTATAGTGTCATCAAACCAGGTTTTGGTTACTGAAATAACGGCTAAATTTGTCATCTTTATAATAAGTTGAAGTTCTGGCATTTTACTGAACAATGAACGAGCATTAAGATAAATAAATTTCAGTCCCCTTTTTAGCAACGGTTTAATATGAAAAAGAAAGGAAATGGGGTAAATGTCAAGGAGACAACATCCCATATCCAGGTTAAAACGACCCAAAACAAAACATCTAGGGTCACCATATGGTCTTCAATTCAGTGAGGAACCTCACACCATATAGTAAGCCCTAAATGGCCCCGAAAAGGTAAAAGGAAACAAAGCACATCCAATAACACAAATATGAAGAAACTAAAATTTTATAGGAAGACAAGGACACGCCAATGACCAACATATTCCTGACTTGGGACAGGCGCAAAAATTGCGGTGGGGTTAAACTCGTTTTCTTGGATCCAACCCCCCCCCCCTATGTGTGGTGAATGGCTAAAAATAAATACACAAAAAGACTCACAGTAAAAATCAAACTAGAAAAAAGTCCAACTTATCAAGACGAGTACCCTTACAATGAAGTACATAAAACATGAAGACAATACACACAGGTACTGTCCGGACAAATGCTCGCAGTTACTGACAGCTAGCTAAGGACATAATTTCCGTTGACTATGATATCAAGCCTTCTTACATATGAAATTTCAATTGAAATACTTCTAAATAGATTTTGTATAACAACATCATCAATTATGAAAGAAGAACATGATATTGTGCAATGCCAAATACTGCCAATATGAAAAATTGTTTAAATTT
>MJUU01056128.1:74749-89790 GCA_002080025.1 Modiolus philippinarum
AATAAGTCAATGTATCTATAATAAAATTTAGAGAATGCTTTTATCAATTTATGATATCTAAACCCTTGATGCAGAAGTTTTTCAGTGAGACAAAGATTTCGGTCGTTGAAGTCAGAAACATTACTACATACTCGTGCATATCGAACAAGTTGTGAAATGTAGACCCCGTAAGAAGGGGCTAACGGAACATCGCCATCGCCGTCGAGATGGGGGAAATTGACTATAGGGAATGAGAAATCATCTCGTTTATCATAAACCTTGGATTTATTTAAAGTAAGTTCTGCAGGATAAATTTCATCTGTAAATTTAGAAAATTCAAGATTATTTAAAGCCAAAATATCGTCCAAATATCTATATGTATTGTTAAACTTATCCACTAAATGCTGTTTAGAAGGGTCTTTTTGAATTTTTGCCATGAATTGTGACTCGTAGCAATAAAGAAATAAATCTGCTATGAGAGGTGCACAG
The DNA here is from genome assembly GCA_002080025.1 of Modiolus philippinarum. NCBI lineage: Eukaryota > Metazoa > Mollusca > Bivalvia > Mytilida > Modiolidae > Modiolus > Modiolus philippinarum. Next base: position 75,218 of record MJUU01056128.1, read on the forward strand.
TTGGTACCCATAGGAATACCTATTTTTTGCTGATAAACTGTATCACCGAAACGAACAAAGATATTATCAAGAAGACAATTTAATGCTTTTATCATATCCTGACAAGTCCAGTTGGTATATTTGTCATGTTTGTCGTCACTGAAAAACGAGTTAAATGTATTGCAACAAATGTACGTACATCCTGATTTTTTGAAGGACCATTTGATCAAATACAAAAATTTCTCTTTGATGAGTGTATGCGGTAATGTAGTAATGTCTTCATGGTTATAATCTTCATTATCGTTATCTTTAATAACTGAGTCACTCTCTCCAATATAAGGATTTAAATCATGTTGATCGTTAACAATGTTGTCATCCAAAACAACTACTTTGGTCAAAGACTTGGAATAGAACATGTCAAACAAAGCCTTCCTCATCACATTGTGATAATTTATTATAAAGTTTGTCCGTTATGATCGAGCATTTGATGTGAAACCACACTTCACATTTGTCAGACGTTACGCGCGATGTTCGTACAGATTAGCGTAACAGACGTAATCACGATAAATGACGTCATCTTCGTAAAGGGCTAAATTGTACATCGTAGTTTTCGCTTTATTACATTTTAGATTAAATTCACAGTTATTTTGATACTTGAATTTAAACCTAAGTGCGTTGAAATATTACGGTTATAATTCTAACTTTTATTTGCAGGCTTAGTTTTCTGATAGTCAAGTACAACAATACAGTGAATACGATTTTTTCTCTGAGACTTTTGAGTCGTTCGTTTTGCCACTGAGATCGAAAATGATGACCAGCAAATTTCTCGAGCAACTCTTTAAAATTACCGAACATTTCCCCAGTCTTAGTACATTTTTTTACCAGAGTTATTTTTTTCTTCGTTCCAATATTCATAGTGTTCTTAACAAATATCAGGAAAATCGTCTGTTGCACTTAATTCAACATCAGATTTCAGTTCACATTTACAATATTCACGATCTTAGCAATATTTTCGGGAACACATATATATTAGTGGGATATTTATCACAAAGTAAAGCTAAGTTTATATTATATTTCAAGTGTAGAAACAACGGCAGTAGATTACTGAAGGGACAAGGCTCAAGATTACATAAATCAAGGTCTATAGATTTAGTCCGTGGGCTGGAAACACTTTCCGTGCATCCCCCCACTTCCGAACCAGACCGGTTTTTTTCAGTCCTTCTATGTCCCCTCTTCAAAATAAAACATGTTAACACGAACATAACCTGCACGCATAGACAGTATGGGGCCACTTTTATACACCCGAAAAATTATTGTATTTTCGTTTTAACATAAGTTTCATCTTTTAAGCTCCATAACTTTTTACAGATAAGTAATATGTTCTGAAATTTGGTATCAAATTAAAGCTTATTTAATATGCTTTACAATGAACACAAGTTTGGGTACTTTACGCCAATTTTATAATCTGGGGATACAAAAAAATCTACCCCTACCCCTGCAAACAAATGCGAAAATGTCGATTTTAGGCTGTCAGTTCCTTTCAGATAAACAACCCTCGTCATTTGATCTAGTTTTTATGCCTAACTTATCAGTTGTGATACAATGTTGGAAAATAAAACCATTAAAGTCCATAAAATTTTGATTTTCGTTATAAAATTTTTGAAAAATGGAATTTTTCGGAATTTTAGATTTTTCACAATTTCGACTTTTTGACTTAAGGGTCGTAAAAATATGAATATATATTTAACAATTGCCGATGCAATAATAATTTATGATATGTTAGCAACAAATTATACGCAAAAAATTAATTTTAGTTTCAGATATATTATGGGTTCATGCAACTTTGTTATATGCAACGCAGAATTTGCGTGTGGTGGTTATTTTTATCCCAACATAGAAAAAATATTGACAATTTTGGAGGAAATGTGTTGGGGTAGGGGTAAGATTTTTGGTATGTAGAGTCACATTCAACACCCCTTGTTTTTCTAAACAATGTTTTAAGACGTCTAATGTATCGCTTAGAACAATTAATTGGCATATCTGCAGATATATTCTATAGATTTGATACATATTGCGATTTAACAGTTAACTATGGACAAATCTGAAATACTGAAAATTCCCATTTTTCCTCAATTTGCGGAGAAATATTGAGTTGTAGTCGACCAATGACTGTTAAAATACCAAATCATGATGCAATTGATGCAACATTGTCATATACAACAGACATTTTGAATGTTCTGGTTATTGTTATGCAAAGTAAATGAGAACCGAACCGTCAATCAAAAGAACGAACAATCCATGGACAATGGCAACATCGGACACACTAAGAAACAAGGACACCACAAAAGTACGGGACAAAAAAGATAAATGAAGACACACATACAGATGAACAACACGGACCCAATAAAAACCATAGGTGAGATCAGGTGTACCGGTAGAGTAAGCATCTCCTGCTTCTTATAAGACACCCGCCGTGTTGAACATGTCAAATCCGGCAGTAAAGTCAAATCCGATAGAGGAAAAACAAACTTTAGTTGCAGAGGGAAAGATCTGTTGTCATCTGGGAAACAGATATCCCATAGCGATCCACAAGATCTAGATGTAGACCGTAAAACTTCTGAAGTGTTGACTTTAAGTTTTTGGTAACGTACCCTTGCTTAAGTAGTCTATTTGTAAGCAACTGAGCTCTATCAAGGAAGTCACTATAACGACCACAAGCCCTTGAGTAGCGAATGAGTTGTGAGACGTAAACTCCATATGCTGGTGCTTTTAGAATGTTGCTACAAAGAAAAGGGAAGTTGACTATTGGAAAAGTGAAGTCATCGCGTTTGTCATACAGGCTAGTTTGTAATGTACCTCTAACATAGACCAAAAAATCACCAATTTCAGGGAAAATTTGTTGGGGTAGGGGTAAGATTTTCGGTATTTAGAGTCACATATAACACTCCTTGTTTTTCTAAACAATATTTAAAGACAATTTATGTATTGCTTAGGACAATTAAATGGCATATCTGCAGATATATTCTACACATTCGACATATATTGCGATTTAACGATGAAATACGGACAAATCTGAAATGTTGAAAATTCCCATTTTCATCAATTTTGGGAGAAATATTGAGTTTTAGTCGATCAATGGCTGTTGAAATACCACATTCTGATGTAATTCATGCATTTATGTCATATACAACACATGTTTTGCGTGTTCTGGTTATTTTTATGTGAACATAGACAAAAAATTGACAATTTCAGGGAAAATTTGTTGGGGTAGGAGTAAGATTTTCTGTAATCAGAGTCACATATAACACTCCTTGTTTTTCTTAGCAATGTTTTAAGACACCAAATGTGTCGCTTGGCACAATTAATTGGCATAGTTGCAGAAATATCTTCCAGATTTGGCATTTATAACGATATAGCAGTGGACTGTGGACAATTCTAAAATGTTGAAAATTCCCATTTTTTACCAATTTCGGGCAAAATATTGAGTTTAAGTCAACAAATGGCTGTTAAAATATAAAATCATAATATAATTTATGCAACATTGTCCTATACAACACACATTTTGCGTCTTCTGGTAATTTTTATGCGAAAATAGACAAAAAAATTGACAATTTTAGAGTAAATTTGTTGGGGTAGGGGTAAGTTTTATTGATATATGATGTATATATTACCTAAAAACGGCCATTATTTGTTATGGTAGTAAAGCTAATATAATCAGCTTTCATTTGATACTTTTTTAAATGATATTTATTTACTAAAAATAATATTAGGCAAAAGAAAGACAAAACTTATTCAAAAACGAAAATATTCAAAGGTCCCTGTATTTGGTATATTTGAAAATAAAATTTTGGTCATTTAAAATATGTTAACATTGTGTTCATCTGTTTTTTATTGAAGAAAATAGATTGAAAAGCTAAAAACAATTTTCAGAATCGGGAATTGAGATGCACTTCGGGTTCTCTAGACCATCAAACTTACGCAATGAAAATGAAAATATCAGTTTTTTCGTCAATATTTCATTGGGGTAGGGGTACGTTTAATTGCGCTATGGAACGTATTGGGCATAGAAATCTTAAAAATTTGGGTTCTTTGTGAAGCTTATATAATAAGCAAATTATTTGATACCTCGTTTTTATAACTTGAAGGCATTTTGTCAACATTTTGAAGCAACTGAAAGAAAAACTTGAACGGAAAACGAAATTTTCCAAAATTTCGGTAAGTGGGTCTATAAATTGGCCAAATTCCACAAGTGCGTGCAGGTTATGCTCGTGTTAACATGTTTTATTTTCAAGAGGTAATGTATGCGGTGGGGTTCGGAAGTGGGGGTGCACGGGGGGTTTTTCCAGCCCTTGGACTAATTAGGCAAAAACGAGAATACCAGAAGACGGAAGACTCAAGACACTATACACAACAAAAAACATGAATACCACAACTACAACACGCAAAACTAGTACTTAAACACTAACAGTGTGGTCTAAAGAAATTAACATCAGGTACTCCGGAAGGGTACAGCATCTCCTGATCCATATACATCATCCGTTAAACGGTAAGTGATGTGTGATTATGAAAGATCTGTTTGGTTGCCGGTTTGTTAATGTCATTAGACAAAACCAATTTTAAATTCACGGTACATGTTTCTTCTGTTCTAAGGTAAATATTTGAGAAGCTTCTGTAAATCTTTTTAGCATTCAGACAATAACAAGGACAAATTAGTTCCACAAACATTACTAACAAGGCCAATATTTGAAAATTTGTCAATGAATAAATGAAAATTGTTCTTCTCTAAATCAGTGTCTTCAGTGTCTTATCTACCGATCCTTGATTTAAATCAGTGTCTTATCTACCGATCCTTGTTTTAAATCAGTGTCTTATCTACCGATCCTTGTTTTAAATCAGTGTCTTATCTACCGATCCTTGATTTTTACGCATTGTTTCTTTAAAGCAGTGTCTTTTTTCAATAATCCTAAAATATCCCCGTACTGTTTCTTTTGGCTCAGTCGTGATGTTACCTTTATCAAGGATTTCTTAAAACCTATTTTAATTGATTAAGCATTGTTGACTATATTAAATGGTAAAAAGAAATATATAGGCCCGTGTGCTTGTAACCGAGATACAAGACAATAAAAAATTTGGCAGGAAGGGGATTTCTTTGGATTTTCCCTTAGTTTAATACAAGGACTTTTCTTTTGTCTAAAAGCTAGGAAGTTATTTCAAGAATTTTATAAAAATTTGTCAGGTGTCTTAATTTGAGCTATAGAAGACATTCATAAAATAAAAAGTGGGGGTCTGTGTTCAAAATTCTTTTAGCCATTGAACTGGATAAAACCAGAGGAGTTCCGAAATCTGACATAAATTTCTAAAATGTTATGAGTGAGCCACCTTAATTTAGCCGCCAACGATTACGGAATAAATCTCATGAAAAAAATAACATGAATTACTAATATATCAGGGTTTTTTTTTTCATCCCTGTAATCGAGAAAGGAATAAACAGCAAAAAATGATACTTCACCGGGAAATACATATCCAAACTTGGATTTTCTTTTGAACCAATAAACTAGTTTTCCTAGTACGGGGGAAAATCATGGAGTCATGATATAGCTAAATCGACTTGAGATTATTATAAAAGTAGACACAAATGATGAAACTATTAAACGAATTATCACTGTAATTAACAATAATAATCACTTCATCGGGAGTCGCATCTATTGTGTGTCCGATGATAATTATTTCACAGAGTTGCACCTGGTAGACAGTGATCAAATGAGGACGTTTTAGCGAGAGAGAAAAACCTGTACACTTAAGCGAAACTAATAAAAGATATTTTATAGAAATTTAAAGAAATAGATGGACATTTTAGCGACACATACTAATGTCAATGTCTCTTCCGTTCCTAATAATTTGCGTGGCTCACTGCTTACCAACGGGAAGCCGGTAGAAGTAGGATTTTTGAACAAGATAATAACTTTTAGTACGTTTATTTAAAGTGATGACCATTTCAAACTAAATCACTAGTTTAATAGATTGATAAAAATTCAGAAAATAAAATAAAACGTAAGTACAACATAAGCACAAATCATGTTAGACAGTAATAACTCGGTATTTGTCGTGCTTTCTTCATTAGGGTACTAAAGAAACTCATTGTGAATTCCAGTCGTTCTATTTAGGTGAAACACACATAAAGTCTTCAACAAAATTGTCTGCTACTTCACAAATACATTTGCTTTTAGATATAAACATTTTTTTTTATTTTGAGCAAGATAATTTTAATATACGTTTATTTATTTCTGTAATTTATATTATATTTTATCATTTTTAAAGATCAAATAAATATGACATTAAATTATGATTGGCTAAATTGTCCATCAATATTTTACTTGTAACTTATTTTAAAATAATTCTAATGCGCCAAAATGTACACTTTTACTCTCGCTAAAATGTCCACCACATTCAAATTCAATTTCGCCCATTTGTCAGTGTTTTAGTTGTTTTACTTATTGAGATTAAAGCTTTTTGGAATTAATTGTACTAATTTTCACACAATCATTAATTTATTAAAAAATTCATGATGCATATCAAATACTCAATTCAATCTGTCAAACATTTTTTCAAAGAGAATCCAATTTTGAAACTTTGCGAAACGTTCTTTTTTTCGACGTCGCATTGCCACCGTGCGTTAAAAACAACGGGGACATTTTTATTACCCTTTTTCGAAGTTCAATGTTTTGAAAGCCAAAGGGAGTGTCAAGATAGTTTTGATAAATTTAGAAAGAAGAGAAAAACAACATTCTTTGTCCAGTTTGGCATCGCTCTAGGTATTTTGGTTTTTGAATTAAATTATTTCGAAAATGGCAATCGATAGCAATAAATAGTAAAATTGGACATGGGGACATTTTGTTCACCCAAAATGAAAATATCCAATAAATTTTCGAAATCAACGTTAATCTGATTTTCCTTTTAAAACTACATTTTTCACTATAATAACATTATAACAGATAAGTCATTTGCTCACCACTAAGCATTGTTTGCGAGTATTTAAGTGTTGTTTTCACAATTATGTTTCTTGAAGTTGAAATGGGACACACTGTAATTTTTTCGATAGTTGCCTGGCAAAATGGCAAATGACATCATTATAATCTTATTTATTATGTCGTCAAAGTTTGCAAACTATGCTATTTATTCGCAGATTTCTTTTTAATTAAACGAAAAATGAAAAAAGTTACGAAAGTTTAATTTAAAAGTTTTATTGATATAGTTAAATGTTACGCGGGACAACGGCATTTTTCGCCGAAATCAATACGAAAATGCATTATATAAAAAATTAGTGCATTTTTATTTTGCTTAAAGTCGCAAATTTGGAAGGAAGTACTTCATTTGTAACATCCACACAGTTTTACGATTTTCGTAATTTTATATTCTGTTATTCCAGCGGGCCTCTTTATTGCATACACGCGAAATTTTCTTAGACGTACGAACATCGCGCGTAACGTCTCTGAACATAAAATTGCTTTTTGGTTCCTTCGTATAGATTTAGAACATATTCCACAAGGGTATTTTGTTGGTCAAGGATTCGATGAAATACTAGTATACCCAGATGTTAATAAGTTTATAAGTGTAAACAAGATTTGTTTGGATCGAATATACTGCAACTTTTGGTACTTGGTTAGACCGACTTCTGTTTTCGCCAAATTATACAATGTAAAATCGACTTTTGATAAAGTTTGTGTGTTCCTGCAGGCGTAGAAACATAAGTCTTCACTTCTGAAGTTTGTGTCATATATAATGGTAAAATCTGGTTAAAATACTCAAAAGTAGCAGTGCAAAATTTAAGGCTGCCATATTTCAACTCATGGGTCATCTGAAAAAAAATGATAAAAATGATTTCCTAGATATCCAATCTTTTTCAACCCCTTCCAAAATTCGATATTTGCCAAATTATGGTCATTTTTTTCTTCAAAATTTACAGCATTTTTTTCATTAATGGTACAAAATAAAACATAAAAGTCACCCACCTGTGCTGATCTTTAAAAAAAGTTGGGATAAAAAATTTACGATTTTTTTATAGAGGCCTCTTAAAATAATTCTTTTTATAGTGGCCTCTTGAAATAAAATTTGTAAAGATAAATCAGTATTCTAACATAAATCGTACAAAACCTGTCTGGTTTAGGGAAATAACAAGAAAGTGCAAATGCAATGAAAATGAATTTTGATCTAAATTTTATGAAATATTACATCCTGGAAAGCTTAAATCAAAACAGTTGTTTGAAGGGGAAATTCAGTGAAACTTGGTTTGACTGTCTCCTGTACCAAGATATAGTATAAACAACCAATGACACATGTCATTATAAGGTTAGTGAGGACACCTGACCCCAAAAATAATTCCGAATTCTAAATGGCTATTTTTTTAATATATTACTGTTGAACATATACCCTTTCTTTGGTATAAATATTGGACCACCTTTCAAGGCGTTGTTCTGAGATGAATGGGGTCAAAGTTACCTCCCTGAATAATGGTCCGAATTCCCATTTACCCACCTTTTGACCATATAAAACCAAATTGTACATTGTTTTTGTAAAAAGATTGTTTGGATTATAAGTCTTTGTTGTTTGAAAGGTATTTCCAAAAATATATCCACTTCTGTCAATTATTCCCAATTATGTGCACGTTGAGGTTAGATTTTTTTATCACTTTTTGCCCCCTGGCGGAACATAAAAAGTGCAATTCAGAAAAACTTCCGAATTCAAAATTAATTTTTTTATTTAAATATATACCTTTATACGATATCTTCAAAATAAAATAAAAAAAAAATCAGTAAAGCAAACCAGACTTTTAAGAGACCTACAAGCATTCAAAGTTGACAACATTGCCCTCCTCCCCTTAAAAATTTTTGCCGTCACTAGAACAAAAACCGGAAGTGATGTCACCGAATGTGCTTGTAGCACAAATACCAAACTTAAATAGTCATATGACTGTATACAGTCTTCACTTGATTAGAACAGGAAGTTGTAGGTTACACATGTCAAACCGGAAGTGGATACCTTCTTGCCTACTGTTAATCATAAATACAAATATTTCATCTACAAATTCAAAATTTTGTGATATATTGTATGATAGTTCCCCACAGGAGTCCTATAAAAGACAAAGGAGCGCGCATACGGGACCGGAAGTAGTTTGTATTTCCAATAACTGGCAACAATTTTGACCGGAATGACCTATTATGCTGTATAAAGATATATTTTGGATAGCGTTGACTAAATGAATGAGTTGATATTTTTGATATGTTCTTGTTCAAAACTTCTAGGGAGTGATCTTTATAAAACGGAAATTAGCAGTGACTTGTTCTGGCAGTATTTCTATCACGTCAGCGTTACTTGTTTAGAAGGGGGAGACAGCTATTGTTGTTCTAGGGTGAATTCTCTCTTCCCACAATTTTCAAGTTTTATTCTATCATTATTTCCCCTCTTCTTATCCCATTATGTACATTATTTACTTTTTTCACTACTATCTCTCTATTTCATTAAATTTTTATCAAAGTTATTTTCCCCTTTTAAGCACTTTAATTTGTTATTATATTCCCTTTTCTCACCTTATTTCAAGATTATTTCCATTTTTCATCATATAAGAAGGAATTAAAAATTTTCCCGCCATTTTGCTGTTTCCATGGCAATGGTCGCCATTTTGATTTTTTAAAGACCAAAACTCGTATCTAAACATGCTAAGTAACCTTCCTGTCAAATTTCAGTCATTTTGGACCAATTTAAAAATTTCCCGCCATTTTCTGTTCCCATAGCAAATGTTGCCATTTTGATGTTTTTAAAAGCAAAGATTGTTTCTACACATGCTAAGTAACCTTCCTGGCAAATTTCATTCCATTCTGAACATTTTTAATTTTTTCACGCCATTTTTATGGTTTAATCACGTCACAGCTGTCCTCACTAACCTTAAATCGAAAAAAATGCTAAGGCTAGAATTTGAAATCTCATTAATTAAGATGAATTCATGAAAATATCTGGTTGATTTGGGACCTTCCTGAACTTACTTTTGGACTACGTTTAGTTATTTCTAAATCAGGTTTTTACTATTCAGTTTTATGACCAATAAAACAGGTGAATGACAGACTTTTCATTTCTCTACAGAATGATTATATCAGGTTTTCAACTTGCATTTGTTACATAAATTGTCAAATATTTTGTTATTTCGGCCCTAATCTTCAAGAAAGTTAAATTTTGATGTCGTCATCCTAAATTTTGAATTGTTTGAAATTATTTAATTTTTGAAACCATTAGTAAGATTACCTTAATAAACAATTAAACTGCACATCATGCTTAAATTTCAATAAAATGGTTTCACAACATTTTTTAAACGTGGATTTATATGAATTACATTATTTAGGGAAGAAAACTTGGCATGCGAATACTTTTATCCAAGATGTTGTAATATATTTCAATTTTGTATATCTATAACAATTACTTCTGTATGTAAATAAATACACTAAAACACCAATACACCAATATCTTCCCCCAAACATTTAGCATTCTGTTAAATCCATGACTTTGTTAAACCCCTAACAAGAATTTCAGGAATTTTATAAAATCACTAAAATGATCAGCGGTTTTACAAAATCACTAATTATTTCAGGGATTTTACAAAATCACTGATTTTACAAATTCCCTGTAACATATTGAATCGTCAGCAGTCACGTAACCTTTATAGTTATACATATTTTTATACTTTTTATCATTTTATTATTCAACTAACACCGATTAGATTAATACCGCAATCTGTTTTAGGTGAGTGATTGCCATTAGAATCAGAACAGAACAGAATAGAGTAGAATGTACGACAGTACCCCTGCAAAGCTATTATATTACGGTCCGTATAACGGGTGTTACCGGACAGTTTTCATGTACTCTTTTAGTCTGACGTCAATTTAACCTATTTTCTAAATTGTATTGAAAAGTCTTCTATTAGGTCCGCGTTTATATAGGGGAGATAGTTCGTGCCTCTGCATTTATAGGGGCTTGTAACCCTTAATGTTAAAAATATAAACATATCTTTAATATTAGCTACATCAATAGAAAAAAGAAGGGAAACAAGTTTTTTTTCGTTTTTTTTTCTCTCTTTTTTAAACAACATATTCATTTAGTAACAAAAGAAAATTCTGTTCAATGTTCGTTGCTTCAACGGGACCTTCTAATATTCGGGTGACATCTGACATGGTATGTCCAAAACATCAATGAATCAAGTAAAAAATGCAGTGGTGCCCACATACTGCTTCCCTCTTCTTGCACTGGTAAAGTGTTGTATGTCAACGTATGACAATGTTTCTTCATGAAATTCACAACGGATCTTGAAAAGGCTGTGCTCCTGTCTGGTCGTAAATTGGCGTCGATGTAAATGGCTACCAAATGTTGTCCTTCGCTGTTGTCCGGATCCGTGTTGCCCACAAGGACCATATGTACATTCACGAGCCGGGGTAATCTATTACGTGCATACCCTCTAAATACGGATTTGGTACAGTTTATACTCCAGTTGACGACTGTTTAACATTATGCACTATAATCAAACAAAACTTGTCTGTTTCTGTCTATTTCTCTTACGTTGTCAAATTCTGAGTACATGCGACATTGATGGTGGCTGGATTATTTTTTAAACAACATCATCTCTGTTCTAGGATTTATCTATAGTCTAACCCTTACCCGACTAACCTTTACTCTAACCTCTAATCAATAACTTTCCTCTACTTACCCTAACAATCTAACCCTTACACTAACTCCTTACTCTAATATTATAAGACAAAATTGAAATGTGTCATGCAAGGATGAAAAGCAGATAGAAAATAATACAGCAGATAGAAAATATGATTGAATCTGTCAAAACTGATGACATATGTCAAGCTGGAGTCAATAACATTGTTGAAAAAAATAATAAAATATTTCTTGATTCTGCAAAAGGAACATTCGGAACTTTTAAAACGAGATCAGTAATTACACAGAAAATGAAAATAAAAAGCTTTGGTTCAATTCGGAATGCAAAGTAGCTAGAAGAAAGTTCAGGAAACATGGCGATTGTTCAAAAGATATAATAATACAGAAAACTATAATAACAAAAAGCAGAGTGAGAAGGCATACAAAAAGTTCTCGACAAAAGTTTAAAAAATATAGGAAAGATATGAAAAATAAAATGAATAACATGAAAAACAAAAAATCCAAAAGAATACTGGAAAATATTAAACAAAGGGTCAAGACAATCTCAACCAAATATCTGAATAGATTTATTTTATGATTTCTTCAAAAATTTGAACTCAGTAGAAGACATGAATGATAATGAATTCCTTGCCGACCAAAATATTCAAAATAATGAAATTATAAATTCTGTAATCACAGAGGCTGAGATAAAGAAATGTATTGCAAAATTAAAAAAAAAACAATAAGGCAAGCGGTAATGATAAAATTTTAAACGAATATATAAAGGCTTTACTATTACCGATCTAATTGTTTAATTTGATCTTTGATACGGGGATAATTCCGGAATTTTGGCTTACGGGAAATATTCACCCAATCTATAAAGGGAAGGGGAGCAATTTAGATCCAAATAATTTTAGACCAATTACTGTTCTTAGTTGCCTTGGAAAGTTATTTACTGCGGTTTTAAATGAAAAGTTGACACAGTTCTCAAATGACTTTTCTATTATATATAATAACCAAAGTGGGTTCCGAAAAAATTACTCCACCGTAGATAACATTTTTATTTTACATATCTTATTTGAATTTATGAAAAACAAAAAGAAAAAACTCTTCTGTGCCTTCATTGACTTTTTTAAAGCTTTCGACTCGGTATGGAGAAATGGGTTGTGGTACAAACTTATTTTAAACTATATTAATGGTAAAATGTATACAGTGATTGTAAATATGTATAATAGTATTAAATCACGTATTGTGTATAAAATGTTTATTCTGACTTTTCACCATGTAACATAGGTGTTCTTCAAGGAGAAAATTTATCTCCCTTGTTATTTAGTTTGTACATAAATGACCTTACAGATTTTCTTTGTTCAAAAATATAGATGGACTTTTGTTAATTTCAGATAGCCTACAGAATGATATTGATATTTATATTAAACTTTTTGTTTTACTCTAAGCTGACGATACAGTATTAATTGCTGAAACAAAAGAGGATCTACAGTGTCAGTTAAATTATTCTGGGGAATATTGTGATATGTGGAAATTAAATGTTAATGTTTCAAAAACTAAAATTGTTATTTTTTCTAAAGGAAGACTTCCTAGAAATATTAGTTTTTTTATTTCAAAGAAGATGAAATCTGAGAAATTGTAAATGAATTTAATTATTTAGGACTATTATTTTCTAGATCTGGGTCATTTTTTAAAGCCAAAAAGAAACTATCAGAAAAAGAAAGGGTCGAAACATAACCTATCAATTAAGTGTCAAATTGATTTGTTCGATAAAATAGTTCAACCTATTTTACTTTACGGTTGTGAGATCTGGGGACTTGGGAAAAATGACGTAATAGAGCAAGTACGATTGAAATTTTTAAAACTTCTTTTTCATATAAAAAAATCAACACCAAATTGTATGGTGTATTGAGAATCTGGCCGATATCCTATCCAAATATGTATTAATTGTTGAACGATTTCATACTGGTGTAAACTGCTAAATGACAACGAAAATAAACTGTCACCTGTTATCTAAAGATTAGCATATTTTAATTATACACTGAATAATTTTGATTTTGCTTGGATTAAGAATATTAAAAACATTTTGGATAATTGTGGTTTTTCAAATATGTTTTATCTTCAAAATGGAAATTTCAATAAGTGGCTGGTTTCAAGTGTCAAACTCAGACTAGTCGTTCAGTTTAAACAAACTTAGAGTACAAAATTCACCCAAATGTACTAATTATAAATTATTTAAGAATACTCTCAGACTGGCTTTTGAGAACTATTTCAGTATTCTCGATGATAGAGACATATACACTTTTTGTAAATTTAGAACACTAAATCACTCACTACCTATTGAACGGGGAAGGTGGTTAAATATTGAAAGGGGTGATAGAAAATGTGATTTATGTGACAGAAATGATATAGGCGATGAATATCATTTTATTATGGAATGCCCCAGATTTATAGAGGAGCAAAAACAATATATATCAAAAATATATTATTCTAGACCAAATACTCTAAAATTTAGCTCATTACTTACAAATAACCATATCTCAGTTTTAAAGAAATATAAAATATAAATGTAAATTTATTTGGATTATTAATAATACTGTTAGTTCTCCAGGACTGTTATTTTCTCGTAATTTATTGTTGCTTAAATGTATTAGTATCTTAAACTTTAACACTACCAACTTTGGATTCGTAATATATACTGAAATTGTATATGTAAAAATGTTGTAATTTCTCTACACCATTGTAAATTTGGTTTTATGGGAATAAAGTATCTGTATCTGTAAAAAAAACCACACACACACACACACACACATACACACACACACACACACACACACACACACACATATATATATATATATATATATATATATATATAAAAAAAAAAAAAAAAATAAAAAAAA